>OX451739.1:475470538-475652574 GCA_948472305.1 Vicia faba
GTAAAATAATAATAATAATAATAAATAATAGTACCTAACTTTCATATGCATTTAAATTCTAGGGTATTTCAAAAGTCACCATCTCCGTCAAAAATGGATAACAACATTGATAATGGCAAAGAGGTTACCAGACACACTTATGGCTACCAATTTTTCAAGACCTAAGTGTCACTTTTGAAGGGGTTGAGTGCTCTAGTGGTTAAGGATAATTTAAAGAGGTTTTGTGACAGTTATGACAATATTTTGGGATACTTGACATCATAGTTGATCAGAAGGCTTTGTTGACTCTCTTACAATTTTATGATCTGAAGCTGAGATGCTTTACATTTCTAGACTATCAGTTGGCTCCTACTCTAGAGGAGTATTCCTATCTCTTACGCCTGAAGGTTAATGATCATGTACCTTTTGTTTATGTTCCCTAGAAAGTAAAAGAGGAACTTATTACCGGTGCTCTTTGTTTGGGCTTGAAGGAAATAACAGATAACTGGAAACTTAATGGTGATTCTCATGGTTTTGCTTTAAAGTTCCTGGAAAGAAAAGCTAGAGAGGTGTATGAGAAGAGGAATTGGGTTGATTTCAAAGCAATACTGGCCGTCGTGATCTATGGCATAGTTCTCTTTCCGAATATAGAGATTTTTGTGGATTTTTCTACTATATGTGTTTTCATGAATAAGAACGATGTACCAAAACTATTAGCAGATACCTATTATGTTATTCACATGAGGAATAAGTAGAAAGGAAGTATCAACTTTTGCTTACCTATTCTTTACAAGTGGTTCATGCTTCACCTTCCTGTGAAGGGGCCGTTTGTAGACACTAAAGATTCTCTTCCATGGTCAAAGAGGCTTGTGGCACCCACTTCCTATGAGATAAGGTGGTATTATATCTCAGGAGAAGGTTTAAATATCATATCTAGCAGTAGGGAGTTACCCAATGTTCTTCTTATGGGAATGAAGGGTTGTATCAATTATAATCATGTTCTTGCTCTCCGACTGTTGGGATATGCCATGAATGACCAACCCAAGAAGGTAGAAGTTGAGGAGACTGTTTACTTTGAGAAGGGAAGGAACCGAGTTATTGTTGAATATGAAGAATGCTTGGAGAGATGTTCGCAAAAGGAATAGAGATTCCATAGGGAAGAAAGTTGCTATTGCTAGAGCTATTCATGTAGAATGGGTCAAAAAGAGAGTGGAAACCATTTTGTTTCCTTTTTCCAAGAGAGAATCCATTGTATGAGAAATCGCCTCTTGCTTGTCTAAATCTGTGCCTACAGAAGAATATAATCAGGTTCATGTTGAAAATATACAACTCTGCAAGAAAGAGCATGAGACTAGAATGGAGCTCTTTATAGTTTCCCAAGATAAGACCCAACTAGCTAATAAGCTTAAGAGATTTGAAGGAAGTACATCTGGAGCAGGGAGGGCTACGAGGAGATCAAGAGCTGAAGACAATTGTTTCTTTTGAAGATCATCAGAAAGCTATTGCTGAAGTTAAAAAGAAGTTCAAACAGAAGTGTCGAGATTGTGAGATCCTTAGAGCATCCAAAGATGAAATGGAAAATAGATATAAGGCCAGGATTGAAGAGTTGGAGAAGCAACTTCTAGCCAAAGGTTCCCAGTTTGAAGAAGAAAATACTCAGAGGCTCGTAGTAGAGACTCAACTCAAGGGAAGTGGTGTTCACCTAACACAATTTATAGAAGAGAATGCAAAGCTCAAGATTAAATTTAAATACAACTCAATAGACGAGGATCTTTAAGCTATCTAGAGTTGGATGTTTTTATTGTTTTTCTCTTTTTCTCGAAGATCACCACCAGATTTGTTGGATGCGATCATTTATATTATGACTTTTTGTGTATTAAATTCCTTTTGGGATCTTCCTCTGTCCTAATCAAATTAACAGTTTTTGTTGATGTTATCTTCTTTGTTTATTGCCTTCTCTTATTATGATGTTTGTTATTCTTGACGGTTGACAAAACTTTTGAACACCCTGGAAATGATAAAAATTGTATGCACTACATGCACTCAAGCATCCATATATCTCATGCATAACAAGTTTTCTAGTCAGTCTTCTTATCTTGATTCTGCTTTTATTTAGTAGAGATTGCAAATTTGACGTTTCAATGTTATCACACAAGGATTAATCAACATCAACAAATGGAGCAAGTTAAAGCTGATTTGGCAACAATGAAGATTCAGATGGAGACGCAAATGGCTCAGTTTATTGAAGCAATTAACAGTATGAATTGTGGCTAACAGGAGTTGAGGGATCTTGTTGAGAAGCCTCATAATGGAGAAGAACATCATGAGAATATTGTTTGAAGACATATTTGTGAGACAGCCATGTCATGTTGCTACTCTAAATGTCAGTGGATTGAATGTTAATGGTTATGATCATAACCAAGGTCTACATGTCAATCATAGTCGATTTCCACCGCCACCACCATTTGAGCCACATTTCACTCATGGTGAGATGTCGGGACATCAGCATGTCAGAAGGAATCCTCGAGTACTTGATCTAGACATGGATCATAATGAGGATATGTATTCTATGCATAACAACAAAGCAAGTTTTCCTACTAGAGATCAGAAGTATTGTTTGCTGGAGGAGAGATTGAAGGCTATTGAAGGGTAAAGAATATCAGGAATGGACATAACAGATCCGGGGATGGTTCCAGGGGTGAGGCTTCCACTAAAGTTCAAGGTCCTCATTTTTGAAAAGTATATTGGTACTACATTCCCGAATACTCATGTAAAAGTTTACTACCATAAGATGTTGGTGCAATCTGAAGATGAAGGTTTGCTAATGCATTTTTTTCAAGATAGCCTGTCTGGGGCATCTCTAGAATGGTACATGAAGCTTGAGAGAACTTATATAATAAGTTGGAGTGACCTGGTTGAAGCATTTTTAAAACATTATCAATACAATCTTGACATGTCACCGAACATGACTCAACTGCAAAATTTGACTCAGGGATCTAATGAAACCTTTATGGAGTATGCCCAGAAATGGCGTGAACTTGTTGCAAGGGTTCAAAAGCCAATGATGGAAAGGGAGATGATTGATATGTTCATAAGTACTCTTCAGGGATATTACTATGTGGCTTGCAGTACATTTTCCAGTTTTGTTGAAATGGTTATGTATGGAGAACGCATTGAGAGTGATGAAGGCATGCAAGATTCAGTTTGCTAGTACTAGTAATTCTACAAGTGAAACCGGAAAGAAACCATTAAGTGGTTATCCTAGGAATAAATAAGGGGAAAACAATGTTGTTTACTCTCAAAGAGGCCAAGGAAGATCCCAGCAATAAGTAAATATTGTCACTATACTTGTTGCTCAACCACAATAACAACAACAACGTCCTTAATACCAGAGACAACAAAATGCTCCTCGAAAGTCTAGGTCTGAAAGGAAATTTGACCCAGTGCCAATGTCATGTTCTAAGCTACTCTAGTTTCTGCTCGATCTCAAATTGGTTAGTCTGAGAAACATGCTGCCTCCTTCTGAGAGACTCCCTTCAAATTATGATGCCAACGCCCAGTGCAAATTTCACTCTAGTGGTGTAGGCCACAATATGGAAAATTGTATGGCGTTAAAGTACAAAGTGAAAGATTTGTTGTACTCAAAAGGAATTCAGGTCACTCTAGACCAAGGTCCCAATATCCTTTAGAACATATTGCCGACCCATGCAGGGGGAAATGTTAATGCTATTGTGGAAGATGTGGAAAGTTTGAATTTGGTTATGGATGTGAATTTTGTAACAACTCCGTTACCATTTGTTAAAGAGTGTCTAATTAAAAGATGTGTTTATCTAGGTTCTATTCTAGATTGCTGTGATTGCAAAGTTCAACTAGAAGGTTGTGATGATTTGAAAGTAGGAATTCATAAGTTGATTAGCGACGATGACCTTCAGTTTGATAGATTGGTTAAAGATGAGAAGGTTGAAGAGAAAGATATTATTGTGATTTCCATTTCTTACACTCCAGTCGATATTCCAACACCAGCTAGACCAGTTCCCTTGACAGTTACATTGCCTGGTCCTATCCCTTATTCAAGCGAGAAAGTTGTGTCGTGGCATTATGGTTCAAATGTTTATTACTATGGGGTGAAGCAAGAAGAAGAATCTTATGAGGAAAATCCATCAGTGTAGGATAATTTGAATGTTGATAACTTTGCTGGAATTAGTGGAATGATGAGAAACAGTAGGGTTTTCTCACCACAAAGTGCTCAAGATAATGCTGATGCATTGGCGAAAGCTAAGGGTAAATAAGTGGTGGTGGACAACTAGAAGCCCGTACTGAATACTCTAGCTCAGACTCCCAGATCGGATGTATCTAAATATGTAGAGAAAATAATAAGGTATATCAGAAAAAGTGACTACCATATCATTAATCAACTGAGTCAGACTTCTGCAAAATCTCCATTTTATCCTTGCTTTGAGATTCTGAGGCACGCTACAATGCTTTGATGAAGTTGTTGAGTACAACTTTTATTCCTTAGGAATTCTCCATAAATTAGTTCTATAATACGGTGGGAGAAATAACTTAGGTGTTTTGCGTTTTATCGCAATTGTTGTCGATAGCTAGAGTCGCCATCGAATTTTCTTTTATCCAATAAAGGAATGGGTGAAAATAACAGGAAAGACCTTTTGAGAATTTTCTTGAGTTCGGGGGGTAGGTTATGAAAAGGGAAGGCGTTAGCACCCTTTTCATTCGTACTTATCTACGGGCTCTTAGTTTCTTGATCACTTTGAAATGCTTTATTTGAAATGTGTTTGTTATTGTTTTTGAAATTATTTTTGAAAAGTGCCTTTGCTTAGGCGAACTTTGTAATGATTCTCATCTCTCTAAGAATGCATACAAAGTGTTTACTTTTGAAAATGTTTTCTTTGGAAATGTGTTGGTGTATTTGAAAATATGTTTGTTTTGAAGATGATTGTGAGCAATCAACTATGAATGTTCTACCTACCCAAAAAGTATTTGTTCATTTCCTACCCCTTTAGATATTTCTATCTTACCATTGATTGATAAGAATCCATATCATTGGATATGAAGGGACGGGTGTGGATTGTCGTGTAGTCATAGAAGGAAACATTGTAGGATACCTTAGCAATTTGTCGTAAGGGTCTAAGATCATTTTACCGAAGGCAACATCGAATGGTCATCAAGGGACTACGATCTTGTATTCAATGGTCATTGCTAAAGTATCCCACGTTCGAGGGACATGACTGATTTTATTCGAGGTAACAAGTGTGGATTACCCTAGAGGTGCGCTTGTGCGAGTGTATTGATTTCATGCATTTTTGTATTTGAAATTAGGGTTCTCTAAGATTGATTTTATCTTTCCATGCACACCCTAATTACTAAGCATAATATTGAAAGCGATAAATTGCGGAATTTTAAAGTTTAACGCTATTACATCTTTTTTGGGGATGGGGATACAAGTTTATGAATGGGGGATGAAAGAAATAAAGTTCTAATTATACTATTACGACCATATTGAATATTGAATGATAATAAAAATATAAAGAAATATAAAGATAATGTAAAAAAAGAAGAAAATTGTTTTAAAAAAAACTTTTATGTATTGACACATGAACTTATGCATTGATACGAAACCTTTACGTGTGGATACATATCAATCCTTGCTCCTGGAAATCAAAAATAACTCAGTATGAGTCAACACATAAGGGTTTGTATCGACTCATACTTCTTTGTATCGACACATGTGCTTTTTGTATTGACTCATACTCATTTCTTGCCCCTGGAAGTCAAAAACAACTCAGTATGAGTCGACACATAATGGTTTGTATCGACACATACGTGTTTTGTATTGACTCATAACATGTTTTGTACATAATATGTGTCGACTCATAGTGTTTCATATCGACTCACACTGCTGTTTTTTTTACTTCTATCATTGTTCTGCTACATGTAAAAGTCAGTTCTCAAAACATGGTTAGTGAAAATGAAAATCAAGCATATGGTTAGCTTCAAGGAAATTATATCTACATTTTATCTTCACAAATTAACCACTAATAATGCTTTTTATGAAGAGTTCAAAGTCAAGAAAATTTACCTTGAAACTAAAATTTGTGCTTTGAGTTTGAGTTCGAGAAGTCAAGTTGCAAGTGGCTATTATTGAGTTTGGAAAATAGTGATGTTACAGAAGTTGTTCTTGCGTTTAAACAACTTCTATATGATGTATGTGGAGTGTTTGGATGGTTTATTTGGACAGAACTTGCAAGGTGTGAGAGGTTCAAAAGGTTTGGACTTTAAAACACAAAGATGGAGGTTTTTATGGACAGTTCTTGTTTTTAGAGTAAAGGGGGTTTTGAGGATTTTCAACATACAAGAAGATCTCTATTTTCCTGACCATTTTCTTTTGCAAATGCTCCCTCTATTTATAGGAAAGAGGTTTGGGAACAAGAGCTGATTAGGTTTGCAAGACATCATGTTATGGTTTGGTTGGGATGCAAATATCAAACTATGTCAAGTATTCCATGGTCCCAAGATGAAGTACCAAAGTTGTTGGTATAGAGGAGTTACCTTCCATGATTTATGGTGGAGTATAATCAAAAGCAAACAAGGTATAGGCTCAAGACAAATTTTGTACCAAAAGCTTTCTTTTCAAGAATAGCAATGGTGCCTTTATGCCATAAATGGAAAGATATTTTGGACAATGGCTCAAACACTTGGGTAATAGCTCAAGAGTAGGTGTAAGAATTAAATTATGGTGAGATTGGAAAGTTAGAAGGCCTACAACACAAGATTATGCAGCATAGCATAAGGATTTTGTTATGTGTTCTTCAACAAAAGGACTTGCAATTCAAGGATGGATGCCCAACTCCATGCCCTTGAATCTCCTAGCTCAAGTATGATAAATTCATGCTCTTGGATGTTTTGGAAAGCTTGAAACATCATCTATATGGATGATCAAGCTTGATATTCTTGAATGTCCTGGTGAATTTTGATATTTGAGACTTAATGTTGACCAAAAATTCAAAGTTTGACTTTTGGTGTATCAGTTGACTTTTCATTAATACAACTGGTTTCTGGTCATCTAGTCAATTGACCGAGCAGAATTTGTGATACAAGACTTGAAACTTAACATGATCATTCTTGAAGGTCCACAATGATCCATGAAAGTCATTTAAAGTATTAGAAGTCCACTTGTCCCTATGAAAACTTAAACCCTAATTTGAGGCATCAGTGTTGAGGAGATGTCTTGACCTAGTCAATCCTTATGCAAGCTTGAGCTATTGAAGATCTTGTGGGAAATGTCTTGAGAAATGAGAGGGGAAATTTTCAGGTACAACATTTTCCCCTGTTCAATCTTCTTAAACCTAAAGAGTTAGATTGGCGAGTTCTCCATACGTGACTTGAAGGTGAAAGATGATTGAACACTAAAGTGCCCAGAAATTTGAACTCAACTATGTGTTAGTTGATTATGTCGAGAATGGGCCTAAAGATACCATTTGGAGAAGTGATGAAGAGTTTGTCGGAGATGGGCTTACAGATGCCATCCAGAGTGATTTTCGAGGGAGAAGTATCAGAATATATCTTTGGTTTATTTATACTGAAACTGTAGATGTCTCTTTCCTATTTTTAAATGGAAGAGATAAATCTAAACCATGAGAGGTCTTTGCTTGGTGACTTCACTGGGGAAATGATTCTAACTAGAAGAGGTTTGTTGATTTCCTATCATTAACTGGAATAAGTGAATCTAAACAAAAGAGGTCTTCATTTGCCTGTTATTAATTGGAAGGAGTGAGATCCACCAGAAGAGGTATTTAATTTGTTGATTGACTTTTCCTGCAAGGGAGAGGGTCAGTTGCATGCAGATGTATGTGTGGCGTAATGATGTTCTCAAAATAAATGAGATTATGTTGTATGAATTTGTTATGTATGTAATATTATATATGAATGTGAAATATTGTTGAAGTGTATCTTTGTCTTGGAAAATAAATCCTTGACAAATGCTAGGGAGCTTTGGGAAGTTAAATCTCGGACTGTTGTTAGGAATGAAGAGTACGAAGAGTATGCACATCTTCAAACCTTGTTTAGAATGCTTCCGCTGGGAATTCCTATTTTGTTGTTTGAGGAGAAATCCACTGGGGAACATTAATTTTGACCCTTTGCTTGAGGAAACTCTGAGGAGTGTTGATTTCTGCTTGGGGAATAGAGTTCAGGAGTTGTCCATTACTCTATTGGGGAATTATATTTGACTGGGGAGAGTAAAAGTTAGTTATTATCTAGTCGAAATCCAGGCTTCGTAACAACTTGCTGGGGATAATAAAGTTTAACTGTCATTTGGTCGGATTCCAGGCTTTGCAGCAACTTAGATGAAATCAAATATTATATGGTCGGATTCCGGGCTTTCCAGAAAATTGAAGTTAAACTGTTAACTGGTCGGATTCCAGGCTTTGTAGAAAATTGAAGTTAAACTGGTATCTGGTCGGATCCCAGGCTTCGCAGTAACTTAGATGAAATTAACTATTATCTGGTCGGATTCCAGGCTTCGCATAAATTTGAAGTTAAACTGTTATCTGGTCGGATTCCAGGATTCACATCAACTTTGATGAAATTAACTGTTATCTGGTCAGATTCTAGGCTTCACAGAAAATTGAAGTTAAACTATTATCTGGTCAGATTCCAGGCTTCACAGCAACTTTGATGAAATTAGCTGTTATCTAGTCGGACTCCAGGATTCACAATAATTGAAGTTAAACTGTTATCTGGTCGGATTCCAAGCTTTGCAACAACTTAGATGAAATTAACTGTTATCTTGTCGGATTCTAGGCTTCAGAGTAATTGAAGTTAAATTGTTATCTGATCAGATTCCAGGCTTTGCAGCAACTTAGATGAAATTAATTGTTATCTGGTCAAGTTTCAGGCTTCGCAGTAATTTTCCTAAAAGGATGAAGTTTAACTGTTATCTGGTCGAAATCCAGGCTTCACAATAACTTACTAGGATAGTAACGACTCCGTTTGGGAATGCAATGAATCTAATGGAGATTAAGGGGTTTTGTCCATTAATTTGTAATAGTCTGTGAGGCCAACTCAAGTTGGGGAATTTGTAGTTTGTTGGGGAAATAAAGCCGGTTGAAAGAAATAATTTGACGACCTGTTGGGGAAGTTAATTCTTTAGGAAGAACATCTCAAGGCTTCCTCTTTTAAGACCAACTTAGCTGGGGAGAGGGTTTTCGAGAGATTGGAACTCTGGCTAGGGATTGCATGGATCCGTTTATGTGGGGATAATTTTATTGAAATAACTCTGTGGGGATATCCCAAATCCTTAAGGAGATGCTTGTTACTGTTTTTATGCATACATTTGTTAACAGTTTAATCATGTTTATATGCATATGTTCATTCGATTTTAGTCATTGGACGCTTTTGCACTCAAAACAGAAAAAACAAAAGGTTTGCACTTCAAAGTATATTTGTATTGACGTTTTGCCCATAAGTAGGCGTTTTTGTACAAGGAGATAGAGATCCTAGTAAGAGCAAATCGTTGAAGGAATGAAAGGAATACAAAGTGAAAACAAAAAAAATAGCCACGTGGAAGTGATCTCATTGTGTTCCAACTTTGCTATTTCCCCTATGTCTTCGAACACCATCCCTCGCTGTTGAAAGAAGTCGTGGACCATTCATCTTGGACCTTGGTAATAAAGCTGGCTGTAATGATTCCATGGGACATAGTCATACACTTTAATCCTTAACTTTTGCTTGGACCACCCTTTCGGGTTTTCAGCCCAACAAGATACCCATTTTTTCCCAAGCCGCCCTTTCAGGTTTTCAAATTTCCGGGTGTACAATATTTTGTATATACCCCTTATTTTTTCCCGAACCTCTATGGTTCGTCGGGATGCCCCTTATTTTTTCCTAGGTATGTCAACCTAACGGGTTATTTTATGCGTAGTATTTTTTAACTATGTCCACATTCACAGGATGTGGGAAGTCTTCACCGTCCATAGTAGTCATCATCATGGCACCGCCAAAGAATGCTTTCTTAACAACAAATGGCCATTCATAAGTGGGAGTCCATTTTCCCCTGGGATCGCCTTGTGGAAGAATGATGCGCTTTATTACGAAATCACCAGTCTGATACACTCGAGGTTTGATATTTTTATTGAAAGCCTTGATGATACGCTTTTGATACATTTGACCATGACAAACAACAAACAACCTCTTCTCATCAATCAAGTCCAACTGATCCAATCTAGTTTGAATCCATTCGTCTTCGCCTAAATCTTCTTCTTTCATAATCCTTAAAGAAGGAATTTGAACTTCCACAGGAAGGACAACTTCCATGCCATAAACTAAAGAGAAAGGGGTTGCCCATTTGATGTTCGAGCCGAAGTACGATAGTTGTGAAAAGAAAATGGTAGCATCTCATGCCAATCTTTGTAGGTCACCACCATCTTTTGCACAATCTTATTTATGTTTTTATTGGCATCTTCCATTATGCCATTCGTATTAGGTCTGTATGGAGAAGAATTGTGATGCTTGATCTTGAACTGAGCGCGAAGTTCAGTGATCACAGCATTGTTGATATTGGTTCCGTTATCAGTGATGATCCTTTTAGGGATGCCATATTGGCAGATGATTTTATGTTTGATAAACTGGGTTACAACATTCTTAGTGACTGGGGAAAATGAAGCAGCTTCGAGCCATTTGGTAAAGTAGTCATGGCAACAAGGATGAAACGATGTACATTAGAGGCTGTGGAATTGATTTTTCCAATCATGTTAATTCCCCATATTGCAAATGGCCACGGAGCAGTCATGACATTTAAAGGAATTGGAGGCACGTGAACCTTGTCGGCATAGATCTGACACTTATGGCAAGTCCTCGAGTCATGGTGACAATTAGTTTCCATTGTTAACCACTAATAACCAGCCTTCAGAATCTTCTTGGCCATAGTGTGTCCACTAGAGTGAGTCTCAAAGATACAATCATGCATGTCTTCCATGATCTTTTCTGCCTCCTTCTTGTCCACACAGAGGAGTAGGTAGAATCATGGTTACGCTTATACAAGATTCCAATGCTTAGAAAGAATTTGGCTGAAAAGTTTCACAAGAATTTCCTATCATTGATGGAGGCTCCTTCAAGATACTCTTGTGCCTTAAGATATCTCTTCATCTCATGATACCAAGGCTTCTCTTCATCAGTGTCAAGCTCATTGCAGTGTGCATGTTTGTCAAATATTTCAATTGTAATTCTAGGGGCCTCGTTGTCCCAATTCGCCTTGAACATGGAAGACATTGTTGCCAAGGCATCTGCCAACTGATTTTCTTCTCTAGGGAAGTGTTCAAAGGTGACCTCCTCGAAGTTTGGGATCAGGGTTAACACAAGCTCTTTATAAGGAATCAATTTAGGATGATTGGTATCCCACTCTCCTTTGACTTGACTGATTACTAGAGTTGAATCCCAGTATACGTCTAAGAACATGATTCTAAGGTCGATAGCAGCCTTTAGACCCAAGATGCATGCTTCATACTCGGCCATGTTGTTTTTATAATCGAAGCATAGTCTAGCAGTGAAAGGTGTATGGAAACCTTTGGGAGAAATGATCACAACACCAATTCCATTATCTAAAGCATTGGAAGCCCTATCAAAAACCATAGTCCATCGGGATCCTAGTCCAGGTCTGTCATACAGTCTAGGCTTTTCGTAATCAGTTATTAGCATGATATTCTTGTCTGGGAATTCAAAGTTCATGGATTGGTAGTCGTCAACAGCTTGATGCGCCAAATGATCTACTGGCACACTTCCGCTGATTGTTTTTTGTGTTGTATATTGGATGTCATATTCGGTCAGAATCATTTTCCATCTAGCTATTTGTCCGGAGAGAGTTGGCTTCTTGAAGATATACTTGATGGGGTCCATATTAGAAATCAATAACATGGTGCGAGTCAACATATACTATCTTAGCCGATGAGCATCCCATTCCAGAGCACAACAAGTTTTCTCGAGCAGTGAATATCTAGTTTCACAGTCAGTAAACTTTTTGCTCATGTAGTATATTGCATGCTCTTTTCGGCCAAACTCGCCATGCTGGCCCAACACACACCCCATTGAATTCTCTAATACAGTCAAATACATAATCAGAGGTATTCCTTCAATTGAAGGAATTAGGATGGGAGGCTCTTGTAAATATTCCTTGATCTTGTCAAAGGCTGCTTGGCAGTCTTTATTCCATCTAACTACTTGATCTTTCTTTAAGAGTTTGAAGATTGGCTCACAAGTAGCAGTTAGGTGAGATATGAATCTAGAAATGTAGTTAAGTCGACCCAAGAAACCTATGACTTCCTTCTTAGAGCAGGGAGCTGGAATTTCTTGTATGGATTTAACCTCCGCATGATCAACTTCAATTTCTTTGCTACTGACGACAAAACCTAAGAGTTTTCCAGATTTTACTCTGAAAGTGCACTTGTTAGGATTCAACCTTAGCTTGTATTTCTTCAACCTCTCAAACAACTTATGAATATGAGCAAGGTGTTGTTCCTCAGTTTGTGACCTTGCAATCATATCATCAACGTAGACTTCTATCTCATGATGGATCTTGTCATGGAATAGGGCTACCATAGCTCATTGATAGGTTTCCCCTGCATTCTTTAAACCGAAAGGCATGACCTTGTAACAAAAAGTTCCCTACTTGTGACAAAGGTGGTCTTCTCCATGTCCTCGGGAGCCATCTTGATTTGATTGTAGTCGGAGAAGCCATCCATGAAAGAGAAGACTTTCTGTTGAGTTCTATTTTTGACCAAGACGTCAATATGCGGTAGTGGGAAATCATCTTTGGGGCTTTCCCTATTCAAATCTCTATAGTCTATGCACATACAGACCTTTCCATCCTTCTTGGGTACGGGGACCACATTTTCCACCCATTGGGGATATGACGTTACAACCAGAAAACCTGCATTGAATTGCTTCATTACCTCAGCATTTATCTTTTTAGACATGTCTGGCCACATACGAATAACTTTTCGCTTGACTGGAGGACAATCTTCCTTTGTTGGTAGACGATGAACCACAATGTTAGTATCAAGCCCCGACATATATTCATATGACCAAGCAAACACTTCAACATAGTCATGCAACATCTTGACCAATCTGCCTTTAATATTGTCTTCCAAGTTAGCGCCGATCTTGACCTCTTTCTTGTCTTCCTCAGTACCTAGGTTGATCACTTCATTTGGTTCCTCATGCGGTTGAATGGATTTTTCTTCTTGCATCAGAAGTCTGGCTAATTCCCCAGGTAACTCACAATCTTCTTTGCCTTCGCATTCAGCTTGGTAGATTGGATGTTCAAAGTCATATAGAGAAATAGCAGAGTCGTTGTCAACGAGATCCAGAGTGGATGTAGAGCTGAATATGTGTGTGTGTGCATGTGAGATACATGGCTATTTTGAAAATACAATAAAGAAAAAGAAAGACAATGAGCGCAAAATTTGAATGCAAAGAGTCCAATGTTTTTCATTAAATGATCATATGGCATATGGAAATGAACAGACCCTTAACAAATGGACCATGGTGCCCTGGGAAATGCACATGTTTTAAAGTCATTGTTTGGAATTAAAATTACAGACAAAAGTTCTTGAATTGATAAATGGTGCCTCGTTGAAGGAGATGGGAATGAAATCCTTTCCATGCGAGTTGTCAAGTCCTTCACTAACAGTCAAATAAATCCATTCGTCAAAGTCATAATCATCCTCAGAGTCTATAATAGAATTCACTCCATGATTGCCAATGCAAAGAAGTGGTTTTCCTATGCGAGCACGTCTGACCTCCTTTTGAGATTTGACAGTGAAACCCAACTCAAACTTGTCTGCTTTGAAATGAATGTCCGGGAGTTATCCCCAATTTGTACTACTTCCATCTTCAATCACGGCACGAGCATCCTAAAGTGAAACCATATGTGGCACAGCTTCAACAGTTTTTGGAGTGTCATGAGAGATTTTGGTGGCGGAAACCATAGGAGGGACCACTTCGAAGGCTTGACATGGAGTTTCTATGAACTCGCCTTCCATCTCGACATACTTAAATGATTTCAGGTGGCTAACCATGAATTATTCTTCACCACAAACAGTAACAATCTTTCCTTTGACTGGATATTTCAAATTTTGGTAAAGGGTGGACGTCACTGCTCCTGCCTCATGTATCCAAGGGCATCCAAGTAAACAAGAGTAAGCGGTACAGATGTCCATCACGTAGAAATTATAATTTAAAACTTGTGAACCAACTTTAATGGGGATATCCACTTCTCCAAGTACCATCCTCTTGGATCCATCAAAAGCCCTCACAACTATGTCACTTGGCTTTAATACTAAACCGTCGCAATCCAACCGATCCAAGGCACCTTTGGGTAAGACATTTAGAGAGGACCCTGTATCCAACAAGACATGGGCCAGAGTAGTTCCTTTACATTCAAGAGAGACATGCAAAGCCTTGTTATGGTTCCTTCACTCTGGTGTTAAGTCAGCATCAGAGAACCCTAATCCATTGTCGACAGTCAGACTCGCCACACAGTTTTCAAATTGATCGATTGTGGTCTCTTGAGGAACATGTGTTTTCTTCAAAAAAAACTATTAAAGCTTGGGCATGAGCATCAGAACAAAGCAACAAAGACATTATAGAGATTTTGGAGGGGGTTTCCCCAGTTGCTCTACTATCTTGAAATCACTCTTTTTATAATCTTCAAGATTTTCTCCATTTCTTGGGTTGAAGGTTCCTCAGCAGCAATGCCTTTGGCAGGCGCCTCTATCCCAACAGGCTCAATTACTTTCTCTTTACCCCTAGTGTCATTACTTGGCTTATCAATGGTAATGCGAACAACTTTCTTTGTAGTAGTTGGAGGTGAAATGTTAGGAGAGAAAATCCTCCCCGTTCTTGTCACCTTGCTAGAACCAACAATATTGGTAATGTCATCAATTTTGTCTTCATTGATCCAAGAGTCTTGTTTAATTCCATGATAGTAAACTTCAGCACCGTAATTCCAAGGGACTGCTTTGTCAGAGGAGTAAGGAATCAACCCAGGAGCAGTAATTATCAAGGGAGCAATCGTTGGTTCATTGGAAATCCTAATAGGACCCTTTGAAGAGATCCTAAGAGGCTTGTTGGAAATTGTTATGATGGAAATGTCTTCAGCTTTATCGGTCAAACTTTTGATGGATGGAGTTCTTTCAAGCAATATCTCATGACTATTTACCAGGCGTTAAACACCTTCTTTCATCCATTTGAATCCATTAACTTGTTCGGCGCAACAATTACAGTCTTTCAAACAGCCAGGGAAAGCCCCGACTCTCAGTAGTTTCTCTTTAACAATGGTCAGTGGAGTAGTCAAATCTTCAACGGAGGAAACAAAAACAATGTCTTCAATTGCATTAACACCTTTGCCATGATTTGGCATTGGTGCAGTTATAACATTCAGAGTTGTAGGTGGATCAAACTCAATAGTTTTGTTGTCGATAAGATCTTGAATCTTGTTTTTTAGATCCCAACATTGATCAGTATCGTGCCCAGGGCTATTGGAGTGATAGGCGCATTTGGCATTAGGATTATATTTCAGTGATGAAATTTTATGATTTGATGGTGGATCATGAAATGTTGCCAAGTTGGCCTTCAACGGGTGTTGCAAGGGTTGGGATAGTGACATGTTAATCCTCGTGAACCGTCTTCTTGGAACCTCAGACCTTTGATGGTTGGCTAGTTGTGGTTGTCTTTGAGCAGATGGAGGGTTGGAGATCAAAACACCATTAACAGACGAACGCTGATCCTTCTTGGTATAGGCCCTTGACCCATATACAACATTGGATTATTTCTTTCCAGTTAAGGGATTCTTTAAAATGTTTAATGTAGAAGCAAATCCCATGGGAATTTTTCCACTCTTGATACCACTCTCGACCCTTTTACTAGTCAGAATTAACTCAGTGAAACTGGACGATTAGCTCCCAATTAACACGTTGAAAAATGGGTCAGTTAATGTTCCCATGAACATATCCACCAGCTCCCTATCCGCCAGTGGTGTTTGTAATCTACCAGTAAGGTCTCTCCATTTTTGCGCATATTATTTAAAACCATCATTGGAACCCATTGTCATTCCTTGTAACTGAATCCTAGTTAGCGCCAAACCAGCGTTGTACCGATATTGACTGTAGAAAGCGGTGGCCAGATCTTCCTAAGTATGAATGTTGGAATCCTCCAACTGGTAAAACCATTCTAACTGAGTCCCGGACGGACTCTCTTGAAAGAAGTGTACCCAGAGCTTCTTGTCAGTGGTATGTGGTTGTATTTTATGGACGTCGGACCTCAAATGAAGCTTTGAGCATGAAATGTCGTCGTACTTAGCAAAGATTGGATTTTTGAACTTGTGGGGGATAACAACCCTAGGTACTAATCCCAAATCACCAAAATCCAAACCAGGTACGACTTGAATTTCCACATCTTTCAACCTATCTTCTATTTTCTTATACTTATCTTCAGTCGGTGGATATTCCTCATCAAAGTACTCTTCTTCCTCATAAGCTTGATTGTTTGCAACCCCAGCACGGGTGCTTCTTGCATCTTTATTTTGATTCTCGTTCTCCTCAGAGGAGTCTTCTTCCACTTAAACATGTCAGACAAGGCCCTTGAATATATTCCCCATGTTGATCACGGCTTTCTTCTTGGTCTTTTTCTTTGTAACCAGAAATGCCATCATTTCTTTTTGCCCCTTTGCTAAATTAAGCAAAGTTTCTTGAAATTGAGAGTTTTGAGTCTACAAATCCTTCACAGTTTGCTCGAGATCCATCTTGTACTGAAATAAACAGTAGAAATATGAGGCAACCTGTGTTGAAAACCTTCTTATGTCACGATGCATGTAATGTGAATGCAAATGTTTTCAAGGATTTAAGGAAATTTAAATTTTCTAAACAAAGAGAAAACAACAAACATGAACTTCATTAACAAAGATAGGAATTACAAATGCCTATTGGGATTACAATTGAGGAATAAAAAATAATACAAAATAAACTCCTAAACCAAAAAAGAATTAAGCTTCCCATGAGCGCATCCTCTTTGGTGCAATGTAGGCATTCAAACTTCCCTCTTCATGAAGTTGTCTCGTAAGCTCCAAAACCTTCTTCTCGCTTGCGTAGAACTGGGTTTCAAAGGTGTCTCACTCTCCTTTGAGTTGAATCCATGATCTTTTCAATTCCAGAGTAGTTGGCATGTTAGGATGAAGAAGAGTGTAAGGGGTGTCTCCCTCAGCAACAGGCTCCATAATCA
The DNA here is from genome assembly GCA_948472305.1 of Vicia faba. Classification (NCBI taxonomy): domain Eukaryota; kingdom Viridiplantae; phylum Streptophyta; class Magnoliopsida; order Fabales; family Fabaceae; genus Vicia; species Vicia faba. The sequence goes on from OX451739.1 coordinate 475,487,807, forward strand.
CAGGTAAGATAGCAGGGTAAGCCATCACGAGACTTTGAGCATGAGTTCCTACCCACTTAAGGTAAGGCTCAAGGGGTGGAATTTTTATTCCCCAATGTCTCACTACCCACTTTTTTTACCATTCTCCAAGCTCGTATAAACCTTTGACGATAGCTTTTGTCGTCGCCCTCATAATCAAATACCAAACCTTGGATGAGTGCATCAGGGGGACCATCTCTTCGTGCATATCCCAAAATTGTCGTAATGCAAGAGAAGGGTTATAGGTGATACCTCCCCTAATTCCTAAGAGTGGAACATTAGGGAATTCCCCACAACGGAAAATGATGGTAATATCTTCTAAAGATCGAGAACACTAATGAATATCCGAGTGCGAGAGTGACATCATCCTCTGAGACCATGTTAAGCTTTGCTCATTCTTTAACGTTGATCGAGGTAGGTACGAAATAAACCACCTAGATAGTAATGGAATGCAACACAAAAGATTTCCCCTTTTCTTCATGGTGCGAGTGTGGAAACAATGTAGAATGTCTCCAAGCAAGGTAGGTACGAGATTACGAGAGAGAGAAATCTTGACGGCATTGACATCTATGAGTTGGTCCGGATTGGGAAATAGAATCAAACTATAGATTAAAAGGGCCAAGACATCCTCAAAAGCTTTAAAATTCATATCTTCCCAGAACAAACAACCCTTCTCCAACAGAAATTTGGCTAAGAAACCCTTAACACTACTTCATGTTAAAGAAATCTCCTCAGGTCTTGTGTCTTTCTCAATACCGGTGAAGGGTAATTGATCAAGAACAGGAACTCCTAACAATTAGGAGAATTATTCTAATGTAGGCACCAATTGGTAGTCGGGAAAGATGAAGCAATGATGGATAGGATCAAAGAATTGGAAAAGCACACACATCATTTCTTCTTGGAAGTTTGAGGTAGCCAAGTTGAGAAGTCAACCATATTTCTTGGTGAAGGGAGAATCTCTAGGAACTCTTGATGCTAACTATTAAAGTTGAGGATGCAATTTCATGAAGTTGACTCGGGTGGTATTCCTACGAGTGGAAGTCATGATCTATAAAACAGAAAAAAAAAATCCTAAATCCTTGAAATGGTTAGTGCAAATTCCATGGTATGATGTCATGATGTTATGTGCAATATAAACATACACAAGAAAAACAATAAAGTCCTTAGGTTTAAGCTTGCATGAGGTTCATAGGTAATTACCCTCTTAAAGTTTAGTTGGTTCAAACTATCCTACAAAGTGATTGGGTTCTAAGGAATCTCAATATCATTGATCTTTCTTCATTGGGCATTGTATGAGCACAATCAATCTTTTATTTCATCTGAAATATCCCAAAAGTTCGATCTCAATGAGCGTAGTATCGAGTATCAACCAATCTTCATCTTTGCACCAAAGTTGGCTATCTCACTACTTCCTAATGGCCTAGTTGTTCAATTAAAGGTTCTATGGCCAGTTAGTGTTTCATGACACCGCTCAGCGGCTCCGTATTCTCCTGGATTCAACATAAGGGATACCGGTACCAACAAATGTGTCACACTAACGTAGGCATTGCTTCAACCATATCGGTCTATTCCGTACAGTTTCCACAATCTATTTCTACTTACCTAATGATGTTCTCAGATCTGGGTAGAGGATCAATACAAAACCCAAACAAGGACCCAAAATGTAAAGCAAACAAATCAAACAATGAAAGAATTTAAAGGTGATCTAGTCTCTAAGGTAAACCCACTTTTAATTTTAAGTCCCCAGTAGAGTCGCCAGTTCTGTAATACGGTGGGAGAACTGACTTGGGTGTTTTGCGTTTTATCGCAATTGTTGCGGATAGCTAGAGTCGCCACCGACTTTTCTTTTATCCAATAAAGGAAATGGGGAAAATAACAAGAGAGAACTTTTGAGAATTTTCTTGAGTTCGGGGGGTAGGTTATGAAAAGGGAAGGTGTTAGCACCCTTTTCATCCGTAGTCATCTGTGAGCTCTCAGTTGCTTGATCACTTTGAGATGCTTTGTTTGAAATGTGTTTGTAATTGTTTTTGAAAGTATTTTTGAAAAGTTCATTTGCTTAGGATAACTTTGTAATGATTCTCGTCTCTATAAGAATGCATACAAAGTGTTGACTTTTGAAAATATTTTCTTTGGAAATGTGTTGGTGTATTTGGAAATATGTTTGTGTTGAAGATGATTGTGAGCAAACAACTATGAACGTTATACCTACTCAAAAAGTCTTTGTTCATTTCCTACATCTTTAGATATTGATATCTTACCATTGGTTAATAAGAAGCCATATCATTGGATATGAAGGGACATGAGTGGGTCGTCGTGTAGTCATAGAAGGCAACATTGTAGGATACCTTAGCTATTTGTCGTAAGTGTTGTACCCCAAAATTTTCTCTCTCGTTTCTTAAGGAATTTTGTCACAAGGATTTTCAAAAGCTCAAAATTTACACAAATACAAAGCAGACAAAAAGAGAAAAACTGGAAAAAAATGATTTTTGACAAAAATTGAAGAAAATCAAGCTTGCTTCGACTCATTCATCCTTCGAATGAACGTTCTGGCTTCTTCGATGGAACCTTGATTCACACGCTTCGAATGAACATGAGGCCTCCTGCATGCAAGCTTTAAACTCAGGGAGAAATGACCTCCTTCAGGTTTTCTTTGATTCACTAAAAAGGCCCCTGCATGCAAGCTTTTATTCAGAGAGCAATGGCCTCCTGAATGTTTGCCTCACAAAGCATTTTCCTTTTGTATGCTAGCTTCGAATAGGAATTATGACCTTCATATTAGCTTCCATCTGAAGAAACTTCCTTAGATTCAGAAAGAGATGACCTTCTGAAATCTTTCTTCGATTCAGAGGGCAATGGCCTTCTGAAGGTTTTCCATTGACACAAAGCATGGACCTCCCGCATGTTGGTTTCAATTGCACCATTGGCCCTGTACATGTTTGCTTTGATTCACAAGGTAGGGTTTTTTCCTCATGTTATCATGCACAAGGAATTGTCACCTGCATGTCTCCTTCGATTATGCCTACATGTTGGCTTTGAATCAATCTTCAGGCTTGTTTCAAATCCATTTTCATTTAAACCTTCGAATTGTCCTACAAACTTGTATGCACAAGACAAGAGTTTCTCTCATGCTAGCACCCATAAACCATTGATTCCCTTTTAAATTTCTTCGAATACACCTACAAACTGGCTTCGAATCCACCTTCAGAATTGTTTGGAGTCACCTTTATATCACTTTCGAATCCACCTTTCAAGATTGTCTTGAATCACTTTCGTATCACCTTCGAATCCATCTGTAGACCCTTCAACACACACAATGTTGCATTATGATACACAACTAGGTGGCCCATTCGAAGGACTTTCCATGGTTGGGAAATAATTGGTTTTGTTTACTTCTGGGTCTGGTCGAAAGGTTGGGCCTAAGTGATCAAAAGCAAGAAGACTCAGTAGCATATTCAGCTGAAGGTGGCCCATTCGAAGAACACACAGTTGTCCCATTCGAAGGATACACAACTGGTGGAAACGAATGTTGTTTTGATTAAGTCTGGTCGAAGGCTATGGAAAATTGAAGGATTCGATTCAAAGAGTCAAGTTGTCCATAGATCATGCTACATAGGCCTCCAACTTGTGCCTCACTCCATATTAAATTTTTCTTCAAGCCAACTTGCTCTGGATGACATCACTACCTTTTTAGAAAGTTCTTGAGCTTTGCGCCTGCTTCTTCTGCACACTTGCCCCCTATAAACTAGGAGCCACCCATCTCAACCATTGATTTTAGTGCTTTTATCTTGGGATTATAAAAATTTGACACAAATGGATGTTGGCCTTTCGAAGAAACTATATCTTATTCCTTCACAAAGTTGTTCATTCAAAATTTTCTCTATAAATAGAGAGTTCACTTGCACTTCAAGGGGACTGAAAAAGAAAAAGAAAAGAGAAGAATGTTGAAGAGGATTTTTTCTGTGTGTAAAAGAATCATCAAAAAACTCAAAAAATTTCAAACACTTAACACCCTCCCAAACCCAGAACTTAAAGAAGCACCACACTTGTTTCTTTAGAATCCAGAAATAAACCAACACAAATCAACTTTTCTGGGTTTGTCGAATCTAGCCAAAGAAACATCACATTTGTTTCTTCTCCTTCGAATTCAAGAACACCTGGGGAAACAACTCAAGTTAAAGACTCACATTTCATCTTTAAGCAATGTAAGTTCTCTTGACCTTAACTTTTCGTTCAAGCATAACATGTGAATACTCATCTCTTTTCGTTTCAAGCATCATCATTACTTTTTTTGTTTTTCTTTGTTTTCACCTTCTTCGTTTGCTTTCTTTGCTAAGTCGTTTGGTTTGTTTTCTTTACTTATCAAACATATCTTTAAGAATTAATCTGGCCATGAAGAAATATTAGCATGGCCTCACCCCATGCTGCTACTTAGTCCCCAAACAAAGAAAACAGGAAGAAGGTTGTGTGAATCGAAGCCTTGTAGGCTTTACCCCATGTTGTTATCTAAAACGAAAGAGGTATGGTCAAAGGACATATGTTCATCTTGCCTTACAGGTCCGATCAAAGTAAGCAGAGAAAAAGGGAATGATCGAAGAATACATATACATTCATTTATGTTTTGCAGGCCCAGTCGAAAGAAGTTGAAATAGCGTGAACCAAAGGAGCATAATGCCTGGGTCGAAGGACTCACTTTTCCTCTTTTTCTTTTGTTTTTCATGGTTGCAATAATTTAGGATTTATTCTTTGCATTTTTTATTATTAGTAACTAGGCTATGTGGCAAAATAAAATCAACAAATAGATAACTTTTAAATTCATGACAAAAATGCATGAAATCAAACACACTATTCACACACATGAACCTTTAGGGTAATCTCACTTGTTGCCTCGGAAAATAGTCATGTCCCTCGAATATTGGAGTTTTAGCAAAAGTCCCTCGATAAAAAAAGATCGTAGTCCCTCGATGTCCCTCAATGTTGCCTTCGGTAAACGATCTAGTCCTTAAACGAAAATTGCTAAAACATCTCATAAGTTGCCTTCTATGACTATACAATTGACCCACGCATGTTCCTTTACATCCAAAGATACGACTTCTTGCCAATCAATGGTAAAATAGCAATATTAAAGGAAGGAATAAATGAACAAAAGACTTTTGAGTAAGGTATAGCGTTCTTAGTTGCTTGCTCACAATCTTTTCAAAAAAATAAAGTATTTTTCAAACACACCAAACACTTTTCAAAAATATAAAATATTTTCAAAAGTCCAACACTTTATATACATTCTTTTAGAGAAGAGAATGATTACAAAGTTTGCCTAAACGAAGGTTATTTTCAAAAATACTTTTGAAATCCACCACAAACACATTTTCAAACAAAGCAAGTGATCTAGAGAGAAACTAAGAGCTCGTAGGTAACTACAGATGAAAAGGGTGCTAACACATTCCCTTTTCATTACCTACCCCCCGAACTCAAGAAAACATCTCAAAGGTATTTCCTGTTCTTTTCACCCTTTCCTTATTAGATAAAATAAAAGTCGGCGGCGACTCTTGCTATCCGCAACAATTGCGATCAAACAAAAAAACACCAAGTCAATTCTCCCACTGTATTACAGAATTGGCGACTCTGCTGGGGAAATATTTTAAAAATGGGGTTACCTTAGAGTTATATCACATTTACTTGCTTTCATTGTTTGATTTATCTACTTTACATTATGGTTCTTTGTTTGGGTTGTATTGATCCTCTACCCAGATCGGGGAACACCTTTTAGGTAAGTAGCAATAGATTGTGGAAAATGTGTGGGGTATACCGACATGGTTGAAGCAATAACTATGTTAGTGTGACACATTTGTTGGTACCGGTAGCCCTTGAGTAGTCAGGGAGAATACGGGGTTGTTGTGTGGTGTCATGAAGCACTAACTGACCTTAGAAACTTTAATTGAATAGCTTGGCCATTAGGAAGTAGTGAGATAGCCGGTTTTGGTGCAGTCCGAAGTTGGTTGATACTCGATACTACACTTATTGAGATATGACTCTTGGGATATTTCAGTTCCCAATAAAGAGGCTTGTGCTAAAACAATGCCCGATGAAGAAGGATCAGTGATATTGAGATCCCTTAGAACCCAATTACTTTCTAAGACAGGATGAGCGAACTAAAAGGGTACTTACCTGTGAACCCCATGCAAGCCTAAACCTAAGGTCTTGTTTTCTTTGCTTATATATTTATGCATAAACATCATGACATCATACCATGGCATCTTGCATTAATCATTTCAAGGACCTAGGGATTTATTTTGTTCTATTTTGTAGGACATGACTCCCACTCGAAGAAATACCATCCAAGTCAACCTCGTAAGAGTACCTCCTCATCTCAAAGAATTAGCATCAAGGGTTCCTGGGAATTCTTTATTTACCAAGAGACGTGGTCAACTTCTCAACCTGGTCATTCAAGCTATGATGAATACATGATGAAAGTACTTTTCCAATTCTTCGACCCCTTGCACCATTACTTTACCTTTCCTGATTACCAGCTTGTGCCCATTATAGAAGAATTTTGTCGACTCTTGGGGATCCCTATCCTTGATCAACCACCCTTCAACAGTATTAAAAGAGACCCAATACCTGAGGTTATTGCTCGAGCTTTACATTTGCAACAATCTGATGTTATGGCCAATTGGGAAACGAGAAGTGGCGTCAGAGAGTTTTTGGCCAAGTTTTTGTTTGAAAGGGCTCAATTATTTTGGGATGATTTGGATTTACAAGCCTTTGAAGAAGTGTTGGCTCTTCTCATCTATGGGATGGTTCTGTTCCCCAATCCTGACCAACTGATAGATGTGAACGCTGTCAAAAATTTCTATCTCACAATCTGGTGCCCACTTTACTGGGGGATATCTTGCACTCTTTTCACTCCCGCACCATGAAGATAAGAGGACTCCTGATGTGTTTCACTCCTCTTTTATCTAGGTGGTTTATTTCGCACCTACCCCAATCTACTGTAAAAAACTAGCAAGGTTTAACATGGTCTAGTAGGTTGATGTCGCTTACACATTCAGATATATATTGGTGCGCGCGATATATGGAAAGCATTACTATTATTGACCGTTGTGTAGAATTCCCTAAAGTCCCTCTACTTGGCTTAGGGGAGGTATCACTTACAATCCTTGTTTGGCGTTGCAACAGTTTGCATATGCTAGGGGGGACAGTCCTCATGATGCACTGGTTCAGGTAATTGCATTCGACTATGAGAACAATGTCCAAGGGTACCGTCAGAGGTTCATTCGAGCTTGGGGTATGGTGAACAAAATGGATAGCAAGACATTGGGGCATAATAACTCCATCCCTTTAAAGCCTTATCTAAAATGTTTGCGAGCACGCGCTAAAAATCTCATGATGCCTTACCCCACCATTTTACCTATCATCATGGAACTTGTTGTCGAAGGAGACGTTCCATATACTGTCTTCTATCTGGATATGCCAACAAACTTCGAAGAATTGAAAAAGTATTGCGTTTAGCTCAAAGAAGAACGAGATACCTTTGAGACCTAATTCTATGTCAGTAAGAAGAAAGTTCTGGAGCTCACAAAACCGCTTCATGAAGAGCGAAATTTGAACGCCTACGTCGCGCCGAAGAGGATGCGCTCGACCTTTTTATCTTAAAGAAGTTTTTTATGTTTATTACTTCCATTGTAAGCCCAAGAGGCATGTTTTTAATCGAATCAAACTTATTAATACAAATGATGCTTATTCTTTTTGTCTAAACAAATTTAAATCTTCTGAGTCCTTGAAATCATTTGCATACGCATTTTCATGCATCATGACATAAATAGGTTCTCCACAGCAGGCTTCCTTATCTCTCTACTATTTATTTCAGTAAGATGGATATCGAACAAACAATGAAGGACTTGCAAGCGCAGAATGCCCAATTCCAAGCAACTTTGTTGACCCTGGCTAAGGGACAACAAGATATGATGGAAATGATAACAACCAAAAAAGAATACCAAAAATAAGGCCCTCATCAACATGGGTGGGATATTTAAAGGTTCGGTTCGTCAAGTACAAGTAGTTGAAGAGTCGTCTGAAGAGGACGAAGATCAAAACGAGGAGGTAAGAAGCACCCATGCTAAAGTTACAAATAATCAAGCTTCTGAATATGAAGACTACTTTGATGAGCAATACCTACCTTCCGAGGATAGATACAAACAGTTGGAGGATAGGCTAAAAGCTGTTGAAATTTAAACTGTACCTGGTTTGGATTTTGGCGATTTAGGTTTAGTGCCTGGGGTCGTCATTTCCCGTAAATTCAAAATACCAGTTTTCTCCAAATATGATGGGGTCTCCTGCCTAAAAATTCACCTAAGGTCTTATGTGCACAAGATTCAACCGCACACCACCGACAAAAAGCTCTGGATCTACTTCTTCCAAGAGAGTCTAACTGGGACTCAACTAGAATGGTTCTATCAATTGGAGGGTTCTCGTATCCACACATGGGAAGATCTAGCTACCTCTTTCTATCGTAGATATCAATACAATGCCGACTTGTCACCAACCAGAGTTGAGCTTCAAGGCATGTTAATGGGTGCAAATAAGGGGTTTAAGGAGCATGCAAAAAAATGGAGAGATCTCCCTGGTAGGGTCCAACCACCGCTCACTGACAGGGAATTAATTGACATGTTCATGGGTACATTGACTGGCCCATTTTTCAACCTATTAATTTGCAAGTCCTCATCTGGCTTCACCGAGTTAATACTGACCGGTGAAAGGGTAGAAAGCGGTATTAAGAGCGGAAAAATCCCAATGACGTCTGCTTACACTTCTAACACTGCAAAGAAATCTTTCAATGGAAATAAAGAAGAAAATGTTGTGTATGGGGGCAAGGGACCACGCCAAGAAGGATCATCGACCTTCTGTTAATGCTATGTTAACATCCAACCCTCCGTCTGCTCAAAGACAATCCTTCAATAATCAACGACCCGAAATTCCACGAAGACAATTCACAAAGATTAGCATGTCACTGTCCCAAACCTTGCAACATCTGTTGAAGGCCAATCTAGTGAAACTGCGTGATCCACCATCCAATCCGAACACTTCATCACCTAAATACAATCCAAATACCAAGTGTGCATATCTTTCCAACACCCCCGAGCATGAAACTGATCAGTGCTGGGCTCTAAAGAATAAGATTCAGGATCTGATAGACAACAAGACAATTGAATTTGATCCACCGACTACTACTAATGTAATAACCGCACCAATGCCAAACCATGGAAAAAGTGTTAATGCAGTTGATGATACCACTTTCGTTTCCTCCATTGAAGATTTAACAACTTCGTTAACTATTGTGAAGGTTAACTTGTTAAAAGTCAGGGTTTTCCCTGGCTGTTCTAAAGATTGTGTCTACTGTGATCAACAAGTGAGTGGGTGCAAGCGATTGAAGGAAGGTGTGCAACGCTTGGTAAATAGTTGCGGGATTCTGTTTGAAAAGATTCCTGCCATCAAGAGTTTGACCAACAGAATTGAAGACCTGTTTGTGATAACAATTTCCAATAAGCCTTTTAGGTTCCCCTCAAAGGATCCTATTAGGATTTCAAATGAACTAACCATCGCTCCTTTAATAATCAATGTCGTTGGGATCATCCCCTATTCCTCTGGAAGAGCAATTCCATGGAACTATGGTGCTGAGGTTTATTACCACGGGATAAAACAATATTCTTGGATCAACGAAAATAAAGTTGATGTCACCAACATCGTTGGTTCTAGTAAAGTAACAAGAACAGGGAGGATCTTTTCCCCTGATATTTCACCACCCGTTGCTACAACAATTCCCGCTCCCATAACCAATAACAAGTCAAGTACCAACACCAAAGACAAAGAGATGGAAGGTTAGCCTGCTAGGATAGAGGCACCTACCAAAGTGGCTAATGCTGAAGAACCCTCCAATCAAGAGATGGAAGAAATATTAAAAATCATAAAGAAAAGTGACTTTAAAATAGTGGAGCAGCTGGGGCAGACCCCTTCAAAAATTTCCATGCTGTCATTATTATTGTGTTCAGACATTCATGCCCAATCCTTGATCAAATTCTTGAAGAAGTCCCACGTACCTCAGGAAACCACCGTTAACCAGTTTGAGAATTGTGTGGCAAGTTTAACGGCCGGTAACGAATTAGGATTCTCTGACGCTGATCTGACTCCTATGGGAAGAAATCACAAAAAAGCCTTACATATCTCTGTTGAATGCAAGGGGACTACTCTAGCTCATGTCTTAGTTGATATTGGCTCATTTTTAAATGTGATACCCAAGGGTGCTTTGAATCGCCTGGATTGTGAGGGACTAGTTTTAAAGCAAAGTGATATTGTCGTGAGGGCTTTCGATGGGACTAAGAGATCGGTTCATTGAGAGGTGGATCTCCAAATTAAAGTTGGCTCACAGGCTTTCAAAACTACCTTTTACATAATGGACATACGTCCCGCCTATTCTTGTCCGCTTGGACGCCCTTGGATCCATGGGGCTGGGGCAGTGACATCCACCCTTCATCAAAAACTAAAGTATCCAGTCCAAGGGAAGATCGTTACTGTCAGCGATGAAGAAGAATTTATGGTGAGCCATCTTAATTCCTTCAAATATGTAGAAATGGATGGCGAATTCATAGAAACTATATGTCAGGCCTTTGAAATTGTTCCTCCTATGGTCGTCGCCACCAAAGCCTCCTCCATTGTGTCAAAAGCTAATAAAGTGGTACCAAGGATGATTTCGTTCAAGGATGCCCGTGTCATGGTAGAAGAGGGAGATTGTACTATCTGAGGCCAGCTTGCCGACATCCCATTTAAAACAGACAAGTTTGGATTGGGTTTCACCATTCAAGCTCAAAAAGAGGTTAGACGTGCTCGTGTGGGAAAGATATCTCTCTGCATCAGAAATCATGAAGTAAATGTTGTAGAAGATTCTGACAATGAATGCCCTTTTTAAGAATGGATCTACCCTACTGTCAAAGGAAAGCTCACCAACTGGCAGGAAAAAGACTTCACACCCATCTCATTCATAGAGGAGTAATTATTGTTTACCATTTTCTGCCAATTCAAGAGTTTCTGTCTGTAATCTTAAATTCCAAAGAAATGACTTTTAAGCCATGTGCCTTGCCCGGGGAACTTTGTTCTATTTTGTTAAAGGGTTTTGTTCATGTTCAGCTATCATATGATCATTTAATATAAACCATTGGACCTTTTGGCATCTAAATTTTCGTGTTCATTATCTTTCTTTCCCTTTATTGCATTTTTCTCAAAATAACCATGTACCTTACATGCACACACACACACACACACACACTTGCAGATCTTCATCCACTTTGGATCTCATTGCCCATGACTCTACTATTTCTAGTTATGATTTCGAACATCCAGTTAACCAAGCCGAAGAAGAAGGTGAGGAAGATTGTGAAATACCAGGAGAATTATTTAGACTTCTAATGCAAGAAGAGAAAGCTATTCAACCTCATGAAGAATCGGTCGAAGTTATCAACTTAGGCACAGAGGCATATAAAAGAGAGGTCAAGATCGGTGCCAACCTAAAAAATGGTATTAAAAGCGGATTGGTTCAGATGTTACATGATTATGTTGAAGTGTTTGCTTGGTTGTATGAAGATATACCCAGGTTGGATACCGACATTGTGGTGCACCGTCTGCCAACGAAGGAATATTTCCCTCCTGTTAAGCAAAAGGTTCGTCGCATGCGGCCTGACATGTCGTAAAAGATAAAAGTCGAGGTAATGAAGCAATTTGACGCAGGTTTTCTGGCCGTCACATCTTATCCTCAATGGGTGGCAAACATGGTCCCTATTCCAAAGAAAGATGGAAAGGTTCGCATGTGTGTGGATTATAGAGATCTGAATAGGGCGAGCCCCAAGGATTATTTCCCTCTACCACATATTGACGTCTTGGTTGACAACACCGCTAAACACAAAGTCTTCTCCTTCATGGATGGATTTTCTGGCTACAACCAAATCAAGATGGCTCCCGAAGACATGGAAAAGACCACTTTTGTTACACAATGGGGCACCTTTTGTTATAAAGTTATTCCATTTGGATTAAAGAATGCAGGGGCAACATATCAAAGGGATATGGTAGCTTTATTTCATGATATGATTCATCATGAAATAGAATTCTATGTGGATGATAAGATTGCTAGATCGCAAACCGAAGAAGAGCATCTTATCACCTAAACAAGTTATTTGAGAGGCTAAAGAAGTACAAATTGAGGATGAATCCTAATAAATGCACATTCAGAGTAAGGTCTGGAAAGCTTCTAGGTTTCATCGTCAGTGGCAAAGGAATCGAAGTTGATCCTGCAAAAGTAAAGTCCATTTAAGAAATGCCAGTTCCCCATTCTGAAAAAGGAGGTCAGAGGATTCTTGGGTCATTTTAATTACATTGCTCGCTTCATCTCTCATTTAACTGCTACTTGTGAGCCAATCTTCAAACTCTTGAAGAAAGATCAAGTAGTCAAATGGAACGACGACTACCAAGTTTCCTTCAACAAAATCAAGGAATATTTGCAAAAGCCTCATATCCTCATGCCTCCAGTTAAAGGAAGACCTTTGATCACATACTTGACTGTGCTAGATAATTCTATGGGGTGTGTGTTGGGCCAACATGACGAGTCTGGCCGAAAAGAGAATGCAATTTACTACCTGAGCAAAATATTTACCGACGGTGAAACCAGATATTCACTACTCAAGAAAACTTGATGCGCTCTGGCATGGGCTACTCGCTGGCTAAGACAGTATATGCTGACTCACACCACTCTATTGATCTCTAAAATGGACCCTATCAAATACATCTTCGAAAAGCCTGCTCTCTTCGGACAGATAGCTAGATGGCAAATGATTCTGACTGAATATGACATCCAGTATACAACACAAAAGGCCATCAAAGGAAGTATATTAGCAGATCATTTTGCTCACCAAGCTGTTAATGACTATCAATATATGAAATTTGAATTCCCTGATGAGAATGTCATGTTAGTGACCGATTGTGAAAAGCTTGGACTGGATGAGGGACCTGAACAAGGATCCCGATGGTCTATGGTTTTTGTCACACTCCTTTTACTGCTAGATTATGCTTCGATTGTACGAATAACATAGATGAGTATGAAGCATGCATCTTAGGTATGAAGGCTGCCATTGACTTGAGGATCAAACACTTGGTTGTATTTGGAGATTCTGCTCTAGTAATCAGCCAAGTAAAGGGAGAATGGGACACCAAGCATCCTAACCTCATTCCCTACAAAGAGCTTGTGTTAACTCTGATTCCATACTTCGAGGAGATCACATTTGAGAATTTCCCTAGGGAGGAAAATTAGTTAGTCGATGCTTTGGCCACAATGTCTTCCATGTTCAGGGTCCAATGGGACAACGAAGCTCCTATGATAACAATCGAAATATTCGACGAACCTGCACACTGCTACGAGCTTAACACCAACGAAAAGAAACCATGGTATCATGAGATGAAAAGATATCTTGAAGCACAAGAATACCCTGAAGGGGCTTCCATTAATGATAGGAAGTTTTTGCGAAGATTCTCAGCCAAATTCTTTCTAAGAAACGGAACCCTATACAAGCGCAATCATGATTCTACTTTACTCCAATGTGTGGACAAGAAGGAGGCAGAGAAAATTATGGAAGATATGCATGATGGCCTCTTTGGGACCCACTCTAGTGGACATACTATGGCCAAGAAAATCCTGAGGGCTAGTTACTATTGGTCCATAATGGAAACTGATTGTCATGATCACTCAAAAACTTGCCATAAATGTCAAATATATACTGACAAGGTCCAATTACCACCTATTCCCTTAATTGTCATGGCTTCTCTGTGGTCGTTTGTGATGTAGGGTATTGACATGATCGGAGAAATCAAACCTACTGCCTCAAATGGACACCACTTCATTCTTGTTTCCATTGATTATTTTACCAAGTGGGTCGAAGATGCTTCATATGCTTCAGTTACCAAGAACGTTGTAGCTAGGTTTATTAAGCATAATCTCATCTGCCATTATGGCATCCCCGAAAGGATTATCACTAACAATGGAACTAATCTCAACAATGCTATGATTGCGGCACATTGTACTCAGTTCAAAATCAAGCATCACAATTCTTCTCCATATAGACCCAAGATGAATGGCACAGTGGAAGCTTCCAATAAAAATATCAAGATGATTGTGCAAAAGATGGTGGTAACCTACAAAGATTGGCATGAGATGTTACCATGTTCTCTCCATGGCTATCGTCCTTTAGCTCGCACGTCAACTGGGGCAACTCCTTTCTCTTTGGTCTATGGCATGGAAACCGTCTTGCCCATAGAAGTTCAAATTCCTTCTTTAATGATAATGAAAGAAGCAGGTCTACGCGAGGATGAATGGTTTCAGAGTAGGTTGGATCAACTGAACTTGATCGACGAGAAACGGCTGACTGCTGTTTTCCATGGTCAGATGTATCAAAGGCGTATGATCAAAGCGCTCAACAAAAAGATCAAGCCTCGAGTGTATCAAATTGGCGAATTGGTAATAAAACACATCATTCTTCCACAAAGTGACCCTAGGGGAAAATGGACTCCCACTTACGAAGGACCATTTAGTGTAAAGAAAGTCTTCTCTAGTGGTGCCATGATGCTGACTACTATGGATGGCAAAGATTTCCCACATCCCGTAAACGGGAACATAGTTGAAAATACGCATAAAATGACCCTCTAGGTGGACAAACCTAGGTAAAAATAAGGGCATCCCGGAAAACCAAAAGGGTTCGGGAAAAATTAGGGATATATGCAAAAGATTGCACACCCGGCATGTCGAAAACCTGAAAGGGAGACTTGGGCAAAAATGGGTATCCTGGTGGGCTAAAAACCCGAAAGGGCAGTCAAGGCAAAATTTAAGGATTAAAGCGTATGATTATGTCCCGTGGAATCCCTGCAGCCAGTTTCATTACCAAAAATCTGAAAGTTCAAATGGTCCAAAATCAATCCAACCAACTTCGTTCAACAACAAAGGTTTATTCGAGGACATAAAGGCTATAGCAGTGTGGGGACAATGAGATCACTTTCACACTGCTATTATTTTTGTTTTCACTCTATACACTTTTCATTTATTTTGGAAATTTCCTCTTACTAGGATTTCTGTCTCTTTGTACAAAGAGCCTATTTATGGGAAAAAAATCAATACAAATATACTTTGAAGTACAAACCTTTTGTTTTTTCTGTTTTGAATGAAAAGAGGTCCAATGACTAAAATTGAATGAACATATGCATACGAACATGATTAAACTTTTTAGAAAACATATGTTTCAAAAAAGAACATCTCCCTAGGTGCATTCCAGACATCTCTACAGAGTTTTTCCATTAGCATTATCCTCACAAAGTTGGATCCATGAACTCCCCAGTCAGAGTTTCAATCCCTGGAAAACTCTCTTCCCAGCTGAGTTGGTCATAAAAAGAAGTCTTGAGGAGTTTTGTCAAAAGAATACATCTCCCCCAGCAACTCATCAAATATTCCTCAACAGGGTGTATTTCCCCAACAAACAGCAAATTCCCTAGTTGAGCTTGTCTTCCCAAGCTGAGTCTGTCTTCCACAGCTGAGTATGTCCTCTCCAGCTTGAGTTTACCTCTCAGACTATTACGAATCAATGGATCACAATCTCTAATCCCCAGTGAAGTCACCAATTGAATCTTTGCTATCTCTGAAAGTTCTTGAAAAGCCTGGAACCCGACCAGATAATAGTCAGCTTCATCCTTTCAAGCAAGTTACTATGAAACCTGGACCCGACCAGATACTAGTTCAAATTCACTCTACCCTCAATTCACTGTGAAGACTGGGTCTAACCAGATAATAGTAAAACCATTTTGCCAAGTTGCTGAAGCCTGGACCCGACCAGATAATAGTTAACCACCAGTCCAACTTATTGTGAAGACCAGATCTGACTGGATAACAGTAAACCACAATTCCAAGTTACTAAAGCCTGGGCCCGACCTGATAATAGTTTAACTTCTTTATTTGCTGAAACTCGGATCCGACCAGATAACATTCAATCCCTTTTTAAGTTGCTGAAGCCTGGACCCGACCAGATAACAATTAACCACCAGCCCAACTTATTGTGAAGACCGGGTCTGACCGGATAACAGTAAACCATAATTCCAAGTTACTGAAGTCTTGGCCCGACCAGATAACAATTAATCTCATTCCAAGTTGTTGAAGCCCGGATCTGACCGGATAACAGTCAATCCCATTTTTAAAGTTGCTGAAGCCTGGACCCGACCAGATAACAGTTAACCTCAAGTTCAAATTGTTAAAACCTGGACTCGACCATATAACAATTTGACTTTTTCAAATCACTAAACAAAACTCCTCTTCCCCAGTAGACTTTTCTACAATCCCCAGCGAGTTACTGTAAAACCTGGAAAACAACCAGATAACCTTCAACTTCTCAATCCCCAGTAAGTCATTATGAAACCTGGAGTCCGACCAGATAACAACTGACTTTCAAGAGATAATTCTCCCGTAGAGCAATAGATAATTAAGACTCCTGAGCTCTTTTCCCCAAACAGGAGATCAACATTCTCCTCAGAGTCTTCTCAAACAAAACAACATTCCTCAGTAGAAACATCCTAAAACAAAGTATGAAGAGGAGCGTGCTCTTCAACCCTAGCAACAGTCCGGGATTCAACTTCCCAAGGCTCCCCAGCATTTGTCAAGGATTTATTTTCCCAGACAAGGATGCACTTCAAACATATTTCATCTTCATGCATCATACAACATACGCATACAACATAATATCATTTATTTTGAGAACATCATTACGCCATGCATATTTCTGCATGCAACTAACTCTCTTCCTTGCAGGAAAAGACAGGAAAAACAAATACCTTTTCTATCACTATGGATAGCATCTGTAAGCCCGTTTCCAACAAATCTCCATCATCTCTCCAAATGGCATCTATAAGCCCATTCCCAATTCAACACGTCAAAGGCAAATTTCTGGGCACTTTAAGTGTTCAACCATATTTCACCTTCAAGTAACGAATGGCTGATCTTCCAATCTCACTCTTCAGGTTCAAGAAGATTGAACAGGGGCAGCTGTTGTACCCCAAAATTTGCCATCTCGTTTCTCAAGGAATTTTCACACAAGGATTTTCAAAAGCTCAAAATTTGCACAAATACAAAGCAGACAAAAAGGGCAAAATAGATAAAAATGATTTTTGACAAAAATTGAAGAAAAGCAAGCTTGCTTCGACCCATTCATCCTTCGACTGAAAATTCTAGCTTCTTCGATGCAACCTTGATACACACGCTTCAAGTGAACATGAGGCCTCCTGCATGCAAGCTTTAAACTCGGGAAGCAATGACCTTCTGCAGGTTTGCTTTGATTCACTAAAATGGCCCATGCATGCAAGCTTTGATTTAGAGGGCAATGGCCTCCTGAATGTTTGCCTCACAAATCATTTTCCTTCTACATGCTAGCTTCGACTAGGCATTATGACCTTCATATTAGCTTTCTTCTGAAGACACTTCCTTCGATTCAGAAAGAGATGACCTTTTGAAATGTTTCTTCGATTCAGAGGGCAATGGCATTCTGAAGGTTTTCCATTGACACAAAGCATGGACCTCCCGCGTGTTGGTTTCAATTGCATCATTAGCTCCGTACGTGTTTGCTTTGATTCACAAGGCGGGAGTTTTTTCCTCATGTTAGCATGCACAAGGCATTGTCACCTGCATGTCTCCTTCGAATACGCCTACATGCTAGCTTAGAATCAATCTTCAGGATTATTTCAAATCCATTTTCATGTAAACCTTTGAATTCTCCTACAAACTTGTATGCACAAGGCAGAAGTTTCTCTCATGCTAGCACCCATAAAGCAATGATTCCCTTTTAAATTGCTTCAAATACACATACATACTGGCTTCGAATCCACCTTCAGAATTTTTTAGAGTCACCTTCATATCACTTTTGAATCCACCTTTCAAGATTGTCTTGAATCACTTTTGTATCACCTTCGAATCCATCTGCAAATCCTTCAACACACACAGCATTGTATTATGATACACAACTAGGTGGCCCATTCGAAGGACTTTCCATGGTTAGGAAATAATTGCTTTTGTTTACTTTTGGGTCTAGTCGAAAGGTTGGGCCTAAGTGATCAAAAGCAAGAAGACTCGGTGGCATATTCAGCTGAAGCTGGCCCATTCGAAGAACACACAGTTGACCCATTCGAAGGATACACAACTGGTGGAAACAAATTCTATTTTGATTAAGTCTGGTCGAAGACTATGGAAAAATGAAGGATTCGATTCAAAGAGTCATGTTGTCCATAGATAAGGCTACATAGGCCTCCAACTTGTGCTTCACTCCATATTAAATTGTTCTTCAAGACAACTTTCTCTTGATGACATCACTACCTTTTTAGAAAGTACTTGAGCCTTGTGTCTGCCTCTTCTGCACACTTGCCCCCTATAAACTAGGAGCCGCCCATCTCAACCATTGATTTTAGTGCTTTTATCATGGGATTATAAAAATTTGACACAAGTGGATATTGGCCTTTCAAAGAAACAATATTTTATTCCTTCACAAAGATGTTCATTCAAAATTTTCTCAATAAATAGAGAGTTCACTTGCACTTCAAGGGGGCTGAAAAAGAAAAAGAAAATAGAAGAACGCTGAAGTGGATTTTTGCTGTGTGTAAAAGAATAATCAAAAACCTCTCAAAAACTTCCAAACACTTAACACCCTCCCAAACCTAGAACTTGAAGAAGCACCACACTTGTTTCTTTAAAATCCAGAAATAAACAAACACAAATCAACTTTTCTTTATTTTCGAATCTAGCCAAAGAAACATCACATTTGTTTCTTCTCCTTAGAATTCAAGAACACCCATGGAAACAACTCAAGTCCAAGACCCACATTCAAGCTTCAAGCAAGGTAAGCTCTCTGGACCTTAACCTTTCATTCAAGCATAACATGTGAATACTAATCTCTTTTCGTTTCAAGCATCATCATTCTTTTTTTGTTTGTCTTTATTTTCACCTTCTTCGTTTGCTTTCTTTGTTAAGTCTTTTGGTTTGTTTTATTTACTTATCAAACATATCTTTAAGAATTAATCTGGCCATGAAGCAATATTAGCATGGCCTCACCCCATGTTGCTACTTAGTCCCCAAACGAAGAAAATAGGAAGAAGGTTGTGTGAATCGAAGCCCTGTAGGCTTCATCTCATGCTGTTATCTAAAATGAAAGAGGTATGGTCAAAGGACATATGTTCATTTTGCCTTGCAGGTCCAATCGAAGTAAGCAGAGAAAAAGGGCATGATCGAAGGATACATGTACATTCATTTTTGTTTTGCAGGCCCAGTTGAAAGAAGCTGAAACAGGGTGAATTGAAGTAGCGTAATGCCTCGGTCGAAGGACTCACTTTTCCTATTTTTCTTTTGTTTTTCATGGTTGTAATAGCTTAGGGTTTATTCTTTTCATTTCTTATTATTAGTAACTAGGCTGTGTGGCAAAATAAAATCAACAAATAGATAACTTTCAAATTCAAGACAAAAGTGCATGAAATCAAACACACTATTCACACACATGCACCTTTACGGCAATCTCACTTGTTGCCTCGGAAAATAGTCGTGTCCCTTGAATATGGGCGTTTTAAAAAAAGTCCCTCGATAAAAAAAGATCGTAGTCCCTCGATGTCCCTCAATGTTGCCTTCGGTAAATGATGTAGTCCCTAAACGAAAACTGCTAAAACATCTCATAAGTTACCTTCTATGACTATACAATTGACCCACGCCAGTCCCTTTACATCCAAATATACGTCTTCTTACCAATCAATGGTAAGATAGCAATATCAAAGGAAGGAAGAAATGAACAAAAGACTTTTGAGTAAGGTAGAACGTTCTTAGTTGCTTTCTCACAATCTATTCTCAAAAACAAAACATTTTTCAAACACACCAAACACTTTTCAAAAATATGAAATGTTTTCAAAAGTCCAACACTTTGTATACATTCTTATAGAGACGAGAATCATTACAAAGTTTGCCTAAACGAAGGCGCTTTTCAAAAATACTTTCAAATTCCACCACAAACACATTTTCAAACAAAGCAAGTGATCTAGTGAGAAACTAAGAGCCCGTAGGTAACTACGGATGAAAAGGGTGTTAACACCTTCCCTTTTCATAACCTACCCCCCGAACTCAAGAAAACATCTCAAAGGTATTTTCTGTTCTTTTCACCCTTTCCTTATTGGATAAAAGAAAAGTCGGTGGTGACTCTTGCTATCCGCAACAGTTGCGATGAAATGCAAAAACACCAAGTCAGTTCTCCCACCGTATTACAATAAGGGTCTAAGATCGTTTTACCAAAGGGAACATCAAAGGGTCATCTAGGGACTATGATCTTGTATTCGATGGTCATTGCTAAAGTATCCCACGTTCGAGGGACATGACTGATTTTATCTGAGGTAACAAGTATGGATTACCCTAGAGATGCGCGTGTGTGAGTGTATTGATTTCATGCATTTTTGTCTTTGAAATTAGGTTTCTCTAAGATTTATTTTATCTTTCCATACACACCCTAATTACTAACCATAATATTGAAAGTGGTAAATTATGGAATTTTAAAGTTTTACGCTATTACATCTTTTTTGGGGATGGGGATACAAGTTTATGAATGGGGGGTGGAAGCAATAAAGTTCTAATTATACTATAACAACCATATTGAATATTGAATTACAATAAAAATATAAATAAATATAAAGATAATGTAAAAAAAAAGAAGAAAATTGTTTTTAAAAAAACTTTTATGTATTGACACATGAGCTTATGCATTGATACGAAACCTTTATGCGTTGATACATATCAATTATTGCTCTTGGAAATCAAAAATAACTCAGTATGAGTCAACACATAAGGGTTTGTATCGAATCATACTTCTATGTATCGACACATGTGCTTTTTGTATCGACTCATACTCATTTCTTGCCCTTGGAAGTCAAAAACAACTCCGTCTGAGTCGACACATAATGGTTTGTATCGACTCATTTCTATTTTGTATCGACACATACGCGTTTTGTATCGACTCATAACCTATTTTTTACATAATATGTGTCGACTCATAGTGTTTCATATCGACTCATACTGTTGTTTTCTTTTACTTCTATCATTGTTCTCCTACATGTAAAAGTCAATTATCAATACATGGTTGGTGAAAATGAAAAGCAAGCATATGGTTAGCTTCAAGGCAATTATATCTACATTTTATCTTCACAAATGAACCATTATTGATGCTTTTTATGAAGAGTTCAAAGTCAAGAAAAATTACCTTGAAACTGAAATTTGTGCTTTGAGTTTGAGTTGGAGAAGTCAAGTTGCAGGTGGTTGTTTTTGAGTTTGGAAAATAGTGATCTTACAGAAGTTGTTCTTGAAATTGAACAACTTTTATATGATGTATGTGGAGTGTTTGGATGGTTTGTTTGGACAGATCTTACAAGGTGTGAGAGGTTCAAAGAGTTTGGACTTCAAAACTCAAAGATGAAGGTTTTATGGACAATTCTGGTGTTTAGAGTAAAGGGGGTTTTGAGGATTTTCAACACACAAGAAGCTCTTTTTTTTCTGACCTCTTTCTTTTGTAAATTCTCCCTCTATTTATAGGCAAGAGGTTTGGGAACAAGAGCTGATTAGGTTTGCAAGACAACATGTTATGGTTTGGTTGGGATGCAAATATCAAACTATGTTAAGTATTCCATAGTCCCAAGATGAAGTACCAAAGTTGTTGGTATATAGGAGCTACCTTCCATGATTTATGGTGGATTATAATTAGAAGCAAACAAGTTATGGGCTCAAGACAAATTCTGTACCAAAAGCTTGCTTTTCAAGAATAGCAATGGTGCCTTTATGCCATAAATGGAAAGATCTTTTGCACAATGGCTCAAACACTTGGGTAGTAGCTCAAGAGTAGGTGTAAGTATTAAATTATGGTGAGATTGGCAAGTTAGAAGGCCTGCAACACAAGATTATGCAGCATAGCATAAGGATTTCGTTATGAGTTCTTCAACAAAAGGACTTGCAATTCAAGGATGGATCCCCAACTTCATGCCCTTGAATCTCCTAGCTCAAGTATGATAAATTCATTCTCTTGGATGTTTTGGAAAGCTTGAAGCATCCTCTATATCTTTAATATTGGCCATTTTGACAATGTCATCTTGGAACTATGCGAAAAAATACCAAGAAGTTGGGATAAAATTCTGACCAAAATCTGTTGAAAATTTCTCTAAGTGCTAGATAAAAATATCTTGTCTTCATGGGCTTATATCTTCAACTATAAGCATTTTTTGGACATCAACCCTTTAATACAAAGTTGTAGAATTCATCAAGATCTACAACTTTCCTATTGAAATTTTCTTTTGAATCAATTTTCATTATGGTGAAAAATTAGTATGAAGTTATGAAATAAACGTGTGCAAAACACAGAAAAATTTCTAAGTCTTGAAAAGTTTGACTTTTCAAATTGACTTTTGACTTTCTTGACTTTTTGATGATCAAGCTTGATATTCTTGAATGTCTTGATGAATTTTGATCTTTGAGACTTAATGTTGACCAAAAAGTCAAAGTTTGACTTTTGGTGTATCAGTTGACTTTTCATCAGTACAATTGATTTTTGGTCATCTGGTCAATTAACTGAGCAGAATTTGTGATACAAGACTTGAAACTTAACATGAGCATTCTTAAAGGTCCATAATTATCCATGAAAGTCATTTGAAGTATTAGAAGACCAATTGTCCTTGTGAAAACTCAAACCCTAATTTGAGGCATCAGTGTTGAGGAGATGTCTTGACCTAGTCAATCCTTGTGAAAGCTTGAGCTATTGAACATCATATGGAAAATGTCATGAGAAATGAGAGGGGAAATTTTTGGGTCCAACAGCTTCCCCTGTTCAATCTTCTTAAACCTGAAGAGTTAGATTGACGAGTCTTCCATTCGTGACTTGAAGGTGGAAGATGATTGAACACTAAAGTGCCTAAAAATTTGCACTCAACTATGTGTTAGTTGATTGTGTCGGGAATGGGCCTAAAGATTCCATTTGGAGAAGTGATGAAGAGTTTGTCAGAGATGGGCTTACAGATGCCATCTAGAGTGACTGTCGAGGGAGGAGTGTCAGAATAAATCTTTGGTCTATTTATAGTGAAACTATAGATGTCTTTTGCCTATTTTTAAATGGAAGAGATAAATATAAACCATAAGAGGTATTTGCTTGGTGACTTCACCGGGGAATGATTCTAACCATATGAGGACTTTTGATTGCCTATCATAAACTGGAAGAAGTGAATCTAACCAAAAGAGGTCTTTGTTTGCCTGTTATTAACTGGAAGGAGTGAGATCCACCAGAAGAGGTCTTTGATTTGTTGTTTGACTTTTACTGCAAGGAAGAGGGTCATTTGCATGAAGATGTATGCATGGCGTAATGATGTTCTCAAAATAAATGAGATTATGTTGTATGTATTTGTCATGTATGTAATATGTATGAATGTGAAATATTGTTGAAGTGTATCTTTGTCTTGGAAAATTAATCCTTGACAAATGCTGGGGAGCTTTGGGAAGTTAAATACCAGAATGTTGTTGGGAATGAATAGTATGAAGAGTATGCACATATTTAAACCTTGTTTAGAATGCTTCCGCTGGGAATTCCTATTTTTTTGTTTGAGGAGAAATCTGTTGGGGAACATTAATTTTGGCCCTTTGCTTGAGGAAACTCTGTGAGGAGTGTTGATTTTTGCTTGGGGAGTAGAGTTCAGGAGTTTTCCATTACTCTACTGGGGAATTATATTTGGCTAGGGAGAGTGAAACTTAGCTGTTATCTGTTCGAAATCCAGGCTTCGCAGCAAATTGTTAGGGATGATAAAGTTTAACTGTCATCTGATCGAATTCCAGGATTTGCAACAACTTAGATGAAATTAACTGTTATTTGGTCGGATTCCAGGATTTGCAGAAAATTGACGTTAAACTGTTATCTGGTCGGATTCCAGGCTTCGCAGAAAATTAAAGTTAAACTGTTATCTGGTCGGATCCCAAGCTTCACAGAAATGTAGGTGAAATTCACTATTAGCTGGTCGGATTCCAGGCTTCACAGAAAATTGAAGTTAAATTGTTATCTGGTCGGGTTCCAGGCTTCACAACAACTTTGATGAAATTAACTGTTATCTGGTCGGATTCCAGGCTTCGCAGAAAATTGAAGTTATACTATTATCTGGTCGAATTCCAGGCTTCGCAGAAACTTTGATGAAATTAGCTGTTATCTGGTCAAATTCCAGGTTTCGCAGTAATTGAAGTTAAACTGTTATCTGGTCGGATTCCAGGCTTCGCAATAATTGAAGTTAAACTATTATCTGGTTGAATTCTAGGCTTCACAGCAACTTATATGAAATTAACTTGTATCTGGTCGGATTCCAGGCTTCGTAGTAATTAAAGTTAAACTGTTATCTGGTCAGATTCCAGGCTTCGCAACAACTTAGATGAAATTAACTGTTATCTGATTGGATTCTAGGCTTCGCATTAATTTACTTGAAAGGATGTTTAACTGTTATTTGGTCGAATTCCATGCTTCACAGTAACTTACTGGGATATTAACAACTCTGTTGGGGAATGCAATTACTCTAACGGGGATTAAGGGGTTTTGTCCATTGATTTGTAATAGTCTGAGAGGCCAACTCAAGCTAGGGAATTTGTAGTTTATTGGGGAAATAAAACCGGTTTAAATAGAAGTTTTTAACGACCTATTTGGGAAGTTATTTTTTTAGGAAGAACTTCTCAAGGCTTCCTCTTTTAAGACCAACTCAGTTGGGGAGAGGGTTTTCGAGAGATTGGAACTCTGGCTAGGGATTGCATGGACCCGTTTCTGTGGGGATAACTTTATTGAAATAACTTTGTGGGGATATCCCAAATCCTTAAGGATATGCTTGTTACTGTTTTTATGCATACATTTTTTAATAGTTTAATCATGTTTATATGCATATGTTCATTCAATTTTAGTCATTGGACGCTTTTGCACTCAAAACAGAAGAAAAAAAACAAAAGGTTTGCACTTAAAAGTATATTTGTATTGATGATTTTCCCATAAGTATGCATTTTTGTACAAGGAGACAGAGATCCTAGTAAGAGGAAATCGTCGAAGGAATGAAAGGAATACAAAGTGAAAACAAAAATAATAGCCACGTGGAAGTGATCTCATTGTGTTCCAACTCCGCTATTTCCCCTATGTCTTCGAACATCATCCCTCGACGTTGAAAGAAGTCGATTGAATTGATCTTGGACCATTGAACTTGGACCTTGGTAATAAACTGGATGTAATGATTCCACGGGACATAGTCATACGCTTTAATCCTTAACTTTTGCATGGACCTCCCATTCAGGTTTTCAACCCAACAGGATACCCATTTTTGCCCAAGCCGCTCTTTCAGGTTTTCGACTTGCCGAGTGTACAATCTTTTGTATATATCCCTTATTTTTGCACGAACCTCTTTGGTTCGTCGGGATTCCCCTTTTTTTTGCCTAGGTATGTCAACCTAGCGGGTCATTTTATGTGTAGTATTTTTTAACTATGTCCGTGTTCACGGGATATCAGAAGTCTTCGCTGTCCATAGTAGTCAGCATCATGGCACCACCAGAGAATGCTTTCTTAACAACAAATGGCCCTTCATAAGATGTTAGAGTAGTGGTTGAATCCGATCACCCCGAAGGTTGGGGTCATGTGTTGGATGTTATTCCAAAGTTCTACAAGTTTGGTTTGGGTTTCAGTCCTGGTGAGCAAGGTATAGCTCCCAGAGCTCCTAGTTTGTCCATTCCTATGATGTTTTCAAGTGTTGGTATCATCAGAGATGGTCAAGTTAATGTTTTTGGTGACGACAACAGTGATTATGACATTGATGATTAGATTCATCCAAGTTTTCCAAGTGTAGAACTCAACAACTTGACTTTTGAAGATGTCATTCAAGTGACGCTCACTCAAGAGTAATTTTCTATTTGTTTCTTTTCCATGCAATAATTCATGCGCCCTGCCCAAGGCGTAATCAATCATATGTAGGGACACCATGTTTTCATTTCAAATTTTTATTATAAAATAAAGGACGTCTTTTGCATTCAAATATTTTGGTCCCCGTCTTTCTATTTTTTATTCAATATATTAAATAAAAAATGGAAATGTTTTTGTTTTTTATCTTTTGTCACTCAATTTCTAAAAGAAACATAAAAACATCAATTGTGCAGGTTTAATCCCATTTTCCTCATAAATACCTTTGATAATGATTCTACTATCACCCATTATGACTTTGATAATCTGATCTACCAAACCCGAGAAGAAGATGAGGAAGATTGTGAACTCCCTAAAGAGTTAGCAAGATTATTGAGGCAAGAAGAGAGGGTCATCTATCTGCATTAATAGTCGATTGAGGTTGTGAATCTGGGAAATGAGGATAATATGAAAGAGGTCAAGATAAGGGCTGCTCTAGAAGACAATGTAAAGTAGAGATTGATTGAAATGCTCTGTGAGTATGCTAACATCTTTGCTTGTTCCTACGAAGATAAGCCCGGGGATGACACCGATATTGTGGTACACAAGCTTCCTTTAAAGGAAGAATGTCCTCCAGTTAAATAGAAGCTTCGAAGAACTCATCTTGAGATGTCTAAGAAGATGAAGGAGGAAGTACAAAAACAACATGATGCAGGGTTCCTGCATGTGATTTCTTATCCCTCATGGATTGCTAACATGGTGTCAGTGCCCAAGAAATATGGAAAGGTTAGAATATGTGTTGACTATATGGACTTGAATAGAGCAAGCCCTAAAGATGACTTTTCGCTTCCCGATATTAATGTTTTGGTTGACAATACAACTCATGCTAAAGTTTTCTCATTCGTGGATGGTTTTTCTGGTTACAATCAGATCAAGATGGCACTAAAAGACATGGAGAAGACAATTTTTATTACTCCATGGGGGATTTTATGTTATAAGGTGATGCCTTTTGGTTAGAAGAATCTAGAGGCAACATATCAGCATGCAATGGTGACTCTTTTCCATGATATGATTCATAAAGAGATCGAAGTATATGTTGATGATATGATTGAAAAATCTCAGACAAAAGAAGAGTATCTTGTTCACCTACAAAAGTTGTTTGAAAGATTTAGGAAATTCAAATTGAGGTTGAATCCTAATAAGTGCACCTTCAGGGTAAGATCTGGAAAATTAATGAGCTTTATTGTAAGTCAAAAAGGTATAGAGGTTGATCCTGTCAAAGTAAAAGCAATACAACAAATAACTGAACCGAGAACAGAAAAATACGTTTGTGGTTTATTTGGGAGATTAAACTACATATCTAGATTTATCCCTCATCACACAGCCATGTGTGAACCGATATTCAAGTTATTAAGAAAAGATCAAGCGGTCAAGTGGAATGAAAATTGTCAAAAAGCATTTGACAAAGTAAAAGAATATTTGTAGGAATCTCCAATCCTCATGCCTCCAGTGGAGGGAAAGCCTTTAATCATGTATTTGATAGTACTTGAGAATTCCATGGTTTGTGTACTCGATCAACATGACGAGACATGAAAGAAAGAACAAACGATTTACAATTTGAGCAAGAAATACACAGAATGTGAGTCGAGGTACTCTTTGCTTAAGAAAACTTGTTGTGCACTGGCATGGGAAGCTAAGCGCCTGAGGCAGTATATGTTGACACATACCACTTACTTGATATCCAAGATAGACCCTATCAAGTATGTATTTGAGAAGTCGGCTCTCACAGGCAGATTAGCCTGATGGCAAATGATTTTGACTGAATATGATATCCAGTACACTACCTAAAAAGCCATTAAGGGTAGTGTATTGGCAAATTATCTTGCTCATCAACTCGTGGATGATTATCAACCAATGAGATTTGAATTTACAGACGAAGACATCATGTACATCGGGGATTGTAACATTCCATGCCCAAAAGTAGGACCTAAACCAGGATAGCGATGGATAATGGTGTTTGATGGTGCCTCAAATTCTCTAGGCAATGGTGTTAGAGCTATTATTACTTCCCATGCAAGTTTTCATATTCCGTTTACTACCCAATTTTTTTTTTACTACACCAATAATATGGCAGAATATGAAGCTTGTATCTATGACATTGAAGCTGCAATTGATCTAAGGATCAAGTTCCTGAAATTTTATGGATATTCAGCTCTCATGATAAGCCAAATTAACGGAGATTGAGAGACTCGTCACCCAAATCTGATTCCTTACAGAGAAGATGTTATGAAGTTGATTCCATACTTCAAAGAGATCATGTTTGAGCACATCTAAGGAAAGAGAATAATATTACAGATGATTTGGCTACTTTGGCATCCATGTTCAAAGTCAATTGGGCCAATGAAGCACCCTCTATCACTATCTTGAGGTTGGACGAGCCAGCATTATGTTATGAAGTGGAGGAAGAAATTAATGATAAACCTTGTTTCTACGATATCAAAAGGTATCTTGAGACTCAAGAATATTCTAAAGATGCATCCGTAATAGATAAGAAGTTTTTGAGAAGGTGGTCAGCCAAGATTTTCTTTGCTGGTGGGGTGTTATACAAAAGAAATCATGATACTACACTGCTCAGATGTGCAGACAAGAAAGAAGCAACAAGTATCATTGAAGCGGTGCATGAGGATTCCTTTGGGACTCATTCAAATGGACATACCCTGGCTAGGAAGATTTTGAGGGCTGGTTACTATTGGTCCACCATCGATAATGATTGTTTCAACCATGCCAGAATCTGCTACAAGTACAAAGTATATGTTGACAAAGTGCACGTGCCACCCGTCCCCTTGAATGTATTGATCTCTCCCTAGCCTTTTGTAATGTGGGGCATTGATATGATTGTAAAAATTGATCCCACTACTTCTAACGGACATTGTTTTATTCTGGTTGCCATAGATTACTTCACCAAATGGGTCAAAGATGCGTCATACACAAATGTCACCAACAAAGTGGTTTCTCGATTTATCAAGCATAAAATTATATGTCGTTATGAGATTCCTGAAAAGATCATTATTGATAATGGATCTAATGTCAATAAAAAATGATGAAGGAGTTGTGTGAGGCTTTCAAGATCAGGCATCACAATTCTTCTTCGTATCGTCCAAAGATAAATGGCGTTGTTGAAGCGGCTAACAAGAACATTAAGAATCTTGTGCAAAAGATGGTGGTGACTTATAAAGATTGACATTAAATGTTTTCTTTCACTTTATGTAGCTATCATATCTCGATGCGGACTTCAATTGGGGCAACCCCGTTCTCACTTGTCTATGGTATGGAAGCAATTTTTCCTTTGGAAATTGAGATTCCTTTGTTAAGGATTATGAAAGATGCAGAACTTGAAGAAGTTTAATGGATTCAGAATCGATTGGATCAGTTTAACCTCATTGACAATAAGAGATTAACAACTGTTTGTCATGGTCCGATGTACCAAAAGAGGATGAGAAAGGCATTTGAAAAAAGGGTGCACCCTCAGAGTTATAAGGCTGGTGACCTCATGTTGAAAAGGATAATTCTTCCTCAAGGTGATCCCAAGGGCAAGTGGACTCCTAACTATGAAGGATCATTCGTCGTAAAAAAGGTTTTCTCTGGAGATGCTATGATATTTACAATAATGGATGGTGAAGACTTCCCACTCCTTGTGAATGCATACGTAGTCAAAAAATACTTCACATGGAAAAAAAACCCACTATGTCGACGACTTAGGCAAAAAATGACATCCCGGCGAACTAAAAAATGATGAATAAAAAGGTTCAGGAAAAAATTTGGGATAAAAAGAATAAGTGAAAAGAATGAAAAAAATAAGTACACCCGCTAAGCCGAAAACTCAAAAGGGTGGCCTAGGCAAAAAAGGGTATGCTGGTGGATTGAAAACCTGAAAGGGTGATCTAGGCAAAAGTTAGGGATTTGAAAGCGACGACTACGTCTAGCGTCAGATCTTTGATTTCATTTAACTACTGCAACTGGAAACCCCAAAGGGTAGGAATCAATCCAGTCATCTTCTTCAGAAAGCAAAGGGATGAGATATTTGAGATCATAAGGGTTATAGAAGAGTCGAAACTCGATGGGAATTTGTGTTCACATTATCATTCTTGTACTACCCTTTTGTTTTTACTTTTGCAATTACCTCTTTCTAGTAATTTCTTCTTGATGTACTTGCCTATATACAAGCCGATTTCTAATCAATAAAAAATTTCTTTTCATTCAAAATTTCGCTCTTTATTTTTACTTTTACTGTTTTGTTTGCAAAAAGACGTCCAATTTTTATAAATATTGCATCTAAAAATTTGGAGGCTTTACATGATATGATAAGAGACATTTGAATTTGCTGTAAGATCTTGCGTTGTCTTGTTGGCAGACGAAGTTGTCATGCTACACTTGGGGCATATTGTTGTGATTTATTTTGCAAGAACTTTCATTCACTCACCGCAAACAACATACCAATAAGAGAATAAAGGGCTTTCAGGATTATTACCAGTATGAAGTTCTTAGTGATTTATGTTTCTTAGAAGAGGATGGGATGATCGTTCCCCAAACCAAATACTTTTCCCGAGTGTAGTCTACAGTATTTTCTCAACGGAATTTTTTCTGTTAAGAGATTCTGAAGTAGAATACTCTCCCCCAGTGAAGTATGTAAGTACGAAGTGCGCCTAAGAGGGGGGAGGGTGAATTAGGTACTTTCAAAAATTTTGTTTTTAGTGATGATGGTTCTTATTTTTCTGGTTAATGGTGAGTTTAGGAAAGCATAAAATTCAGAAAAATAAAAGGACACGGGCGATATATCCTGGTTCCCCTTGCAGTCCGAGAGTACTCCAGTCCCCTTTCAACATGAAAGAGATTTCCTTGTTGTGGCAAACTTAAACAAGAACTACCAAACAACCAAGAACAATCCTCTTGGACCAAGAACAATCCTCTTGTATTTTCACTATGTCAACTATGAGATCAATCCTCTAAAAGTGACTACACTTGTATCCAACAACTTTGGAAAGACAAGATTTCTAAAAAAACACTTAAACTTATTTCCAACAATCCTGGAAAAATAAGTAAGTAACTATCAATATTAGAGTTTAAGTGAGTTGATTAGTATTGATCACTTAGAGTGATTTAACAATGTATGATCTTCTCTTCCAATAATATTATTTTACAATGACTCAAGATATAATTGCTCAAAGTTTTCTGTTTGATAATGCATGAAAATGTGTAGAAAACTTATGCATGAAAGTGAAGGAATGCTAGAGTTTGTATTTTGAAAATTCAGAAAATATTTATGGAAGAGGTGTTGAAATAGATTTTGAAATTGAATATTTATATGTTCATTACACCCTTTTGAAACATCATGAAGATCTGAAAATGTATCATGAACAAATGCCAAGTTTGAGTGAAAGGTTTCAATGAAAAGGCATGATAAACAGGCATGTGAAAAGCTGTTGTTTTTCAAAATCGTGCAGCATGCAATCGATTGCACCCTTTGTGTAAATCGATTGCTCAAGGTTTCAATAGCTATATTTTCAAAAGTTTTAAGTGTGAATTCGATTGCACTAGAAATGTAAATCGATTGCATGTAAAGTCAGTAGCAAAAAGTAAGTGAGTGCAATCGATTGCACAAGCAATGTAAATCGATTACACTGAGAAACAGAAGCAAACGTTTTGAAAATTTTAAGTATGCAATCGATTGCACAAGCAATGTAAATTGATTGCACAGAGAAACAGAAGCAAAAGATCTAAAAAATTGGAGCATGCAATCGATTGCACTAAAATGCAAATCGATTGCACTTAAGTGAAAAGTGAAATTTTAACTTTGAATACTTGAGTAATGATTTTTTAAATATTTCTTTTTCATACTTGAGCATCTATATCTTAAGATCAAAGTAAGTAATATTATTATACCTTGAAAGTTGTTAAGAGCTTTGAACTGAAGATTTTGTTCTTAGATGCTTTGAGCTTGATCATAAATCTTTGCCTTCTTTGTCAATCATGGTTTGTCTTCATCAAAACAAAAGCTTATTTGAGAAGCTTGATTTTACATTCTCCCTCTTTTTGGTGATGACAAACAATCTTGCTTTATGCGATGTACTTTCCGGAAGAGCTTCTCCCCCTAAGATGCAAAACTCCCCCTATGTAGGAGAGGGTTGGAATCCTTTGCATTTCTTCATCTTGGTTGGAAAGTACCTTAAAAATTAAGACAAGGAAAATACAAGCATAAAGTACCATATCTTTCTCTCCCTTTGACATTATCAAAAAGAAGGGAAAGATGCACAAAACAAACAATAATAGAGCAATATATCGAGAAAACTTAAAATTAAACAAGTAAAACAAATTGTTTAAGGATTACACAGAAAATTGAACAAATAAAACATTGAATAACAAGACAAGAACATAACAGGAAAAAAAGTTAGCCAGAACTTTAAGGGTGATGCATGTCCGGGTGGTTATAAGACCAAGGGTCTTGATTCGGGAATTGTTGTTCAAGTGGGGGTTCTGTGTAATGTTGAGGAGGTGCAGTTGGATTATTTGGATCATATGGTGGAATATGAAGATGAGAGTAAAGGTATGAAAAATTGTTGATTCACATCCATGCGGAAGTCATTAATCCAGGTTGTAGTGGAATCATTGATCACACTCCATTGATTGTTGATGTTGGTATTCATGGAAGCAAATTGTCGAGACATGTAATCCATAAGCTCTTGATTGCTTGGACCAGAGGTAGCAGGAGGAGGAGGAGGCACAACTTCACCGCCTTCGACTTCTTGGTCATTTCCTTCATCGCCAACAACATCTTCACCAATGTAAGTGATGGTTTTTGTTTCCGAATTGTAATGCACGCCCATTCTGGAGTCAACATTCTTGATGGAAATCTTGTTTAGATTTGGATCCATATTCACCTTTTCAAACCCTGCAAAATCCACACCAAATTCCTCCATAATTAAAGTAACAAAATAAGAATATGGAAGAAATTTAGATTTTGCATCGACTCTCAGCATATGCACCATGATAAGCCTTTCCCAGTTTACACTTACCCCTTTCTTTCTTGCATAAATTAGCTGCATTTCCAAGTCGGTAATAGTGCAGTGGTTTCCAGCTCTTGGAAACATAATATAGACCAGAAAATAATGATATAGGAGATCGTCTATATGGAGGTTACCTGCACTCCAGGAGTCTCTGGATGGAATTACTCCGCCAAGACCACGAATCCGTTTGGCGTGAAATTCAGCTTCACTTAACCGCCCAATGTTGTAAAAGAACTCATTTTTCTGGTAGTCATCCCATATCTCGTTTTCAGGGTAATATAGGGAACTTCCAGTGAAAGGAATATGAAGGATCTCACGAACAACCTGAGGAGTTAGAGAGATACGAGTACCCAGCATATATGTGACTATTTTGCCTTTGTGGGGTGTTAGATTGCTGAAAAACATTCTTACCAAATCCGGGTAATATGGACCGAACGAGGAAATCAAGGGTTCTAGACCATAAGTAGCTAGATCATTTTGAAAGGAAAAGCATTCTTGAGGAAAGGAGGATAGCATACCATATTTGGGGTTGGAAACTATTTTACTTTGAAAGTATTTGATAAATCTGGCTTCTTGCTCTTCGGTGAGAGTTGAAAGCAATGGATTGGATGTTGAATCAACCTTTTTCTTCCCTTTTTCTAAAGCTGGAACCTTTCTCTTTTGTCTTGAAGCCATGGGTATGGAGTTTTAGGGTTTTGGGGTTTTTAGGTTTTGTAGAGAGAAAGGTGTTTGTGAGCTGAGATTTGGAAATGATTTGGGTAGATATGGAATGAGTGTTTTGAACTAAAGTGTATTTGGCTTGGGAATATGAGAGAGGAATTATGACCAACATAATTTTTTCTGTCATAAAAGCAAGTTGCAGTACGTGCAATCGATTTTCATTTCAGGTGCAATCGATTTGCACACAAACAGAATCAAAATAAAATAGAAACGCACAGAGTGCGATCAATTTGCATTGAAGGTGCAATCGATTTGCACTTGAAACTGAATGGACAGAATTGAAAATACTTAGTGAGTAATCGATTGACACTCTTTGTGCAATCGATTTGCATCAACAAAAAATGTCCAAAACCAAATTTTTCTTAAAAATTTAAATACCACATAACATAGATTCACATATAGCATGTATAAAACATATATAAAATTATATCAAGGGTAGAATGCACCTTATAAGTCGTGTTCGTCAAGTATGCCAAGCTCTCATCGAATTTTGTAGAACGGTTCTCTTGCCAAAGGTTTGGTGAAGATATCGGCAAGCTGATTATGAGTATCTATAAAGGTTACCTCGACATCTCCTTGAAGAACATGATCACGGAGGAAATGATGTCAAATGTCTATGTGTTTAGTTCTTGAATGCATGACGGGATTCTTTGTAATGTTAATTGCACTGGTGTTGTCGCATCTTAGAGGAATGCACCCTAGATCGAGTCCGTAGTCACTAAGTTGTTATTTTAGCCACAAAATTTGAGTGCAACTACTACCCGCTGCAATATATTCAGCTTCGGTCGTGCTAAGAGCAACACGTGCTTATTTCTTGCAGGCCCATGATACTAATGCATTACCAAGAATGTGACAAGTACCACTTGTTCTTTTTCTATCTATTTTACACCATGCATAATCCGCGTCAGAATAACCAATTAAGTTGCAAACACTACCTTTAGGATACCAAAATCCGACATTCGTTGTCCCTTTGAGATACTTAATGATCCTCTTTACCACCGTGAGATGAGATTCCTTTGGGTTAGCTTGAAAGCGGGCACATAGACAAACACTAAACATTATGTCAGGACGGCTTGCCGTCAAATACAATAAGGAGCCAATCATACCTCGATACTTAGTGATGTCGATGGAAACGCCTAATTCATCTTCATCAACATATGAACCAGAACCCATTAGTGTAGACATTGCCTTACAGTTATCCATGTCAAACCTTTTCAAGAATTCCTTGCAATATTTGGATTGGTTGATGAAGATGCCATCTTTCAGTTGTTTGATTTGAAGTCCAAGAAAATAGTTCATTTTACCCATCATGGACATTTCAAATTCTCCTTGCATCATTGATGAGAATTCTTCACACATTTCTTGATTTTAAGAACCGAAAATGATGTCATCAACATAGACTTGTGCTAGCAAAGTGTCGTCTTTGATTTTCTTGATAAATAGAGTCTTGTCAACTTTTCCCTTTTCGAAACCTTTTTCGCATAAGAAGTTGCTTAAACGATCATACCATGCCCTTGGTGCTTGTTTCAATCCATATAGAGCTCTTCTCAATTTAAATACATGAGATGGATTCTTGAAATCTTCGAACCCCGGGGGTTGCTTAACGTAGACTTCTTCAGTGATATATCCCTTCAAGAATGCGCTTTTGACATCCATTCGGAAAAGCTGAAAATTTAATGAACAAGCATAGGCAAGTAAGAGACGAATAACTTCTAACCTTGCAACTGGAGCGTAAGTTTCTTCAAAGTCTATTCCTTCTTTCTGATTGTAGCCTTGTGCTACCAATCTTGCTTTGTTGCGAACAATTATTCCATTCTCGTCAAGTTTGTTTTTAAACACCCATCTTGTTCCAATAATGTGTTTGTTGCTTGGCCTAGGGACGAGTTCCCAAACTTGATTCCTTTCAAATTGATTCAATTCTTCTTGCATAGCGATAATCCATTGGTCATCGCCTAAGGCTTCATCAACTTAGGAAGGTTCAATTTGAGATACAAACTCCATGTTTAGGCAAGCATCCTTGAGATTTAATCTTGTAGACACACATTGACTTATATCCCCAATTACTTTATCAATAGGATGGTCTCTATGAGTTCTCCATTCTTTTGGTAGATCATTGAGATTTGATTATTGTTGAGGTGATTCTTCATGTTGAATGGGTTGATCTTTGGAAGAATTTTCTTGACAACCTTCTAGTATTTCATCATCATTATCACAAACAATATTATCCTCCTTGGAGGGGTTAGTTTCATCAAAAGAAACATGCATAGATTCTTCAATTGTCAAAGTTCTTTTGTTGTATATTCTATAAGCTTTACTAGAAAGAGAGTAACCAATAAAAATACCTTCATTGGATTTCTCATCAAACTTACCAAGGTTATCTTTGTCATTGTTTAAGACAAAGCATTTGCATCCGAAGATGTGAAAGAAAGCAATGTTTGGTTTTCTCACTTTGAAGAGTTCATATGGAGTTTTATTTAAGATTGATCTAATGTTAACTCTATGTCTAACAAAACATGCCGTGCTCACCCCATCCGCCCAAAAGTATTTTGGAAGATTTGAATTTCTAAGCATTGTTCTAGCAAGTTCCACAAGAGACCTATTATTTCTTTCTACCACTCTATTTTGTTGAGGAGTCCTTGGTGCCGAGAAGTTGTGAGATATTCCATGTTCTCCACAAAATTCTTCAAATAGAGCATTTTGGAATTCTCCGCCAAGGTCACTCCTTATTGAGGCAATTGTTAGAGACTTCTCATTCTGAATTTGTTTAGCATACTTCTTGAATGCCTTGAATGCATCACTTTTCTGCACTAAAAAGAATGTCCAAGTATATATAGAGAAATCGTCAACAATAACCAAAGCATATACATTTCCTCTAAAACTCCTTGTTCTCGATGGGCCAAATAAATCCATACGTAACAATTGTAGTGGCCTTGTAGTGGACACCACATTCTTATATTTGAAAGTTGATCTAGTTTGTTTCCCTTTTTGACAAGCATCGCATAGTCTATCTTTGACGAAATTTCTCTTAGGCAATCCAATGACAAGATCATGCTTGATTAATTTATTCAAGTGTTCCATGTGAATATGAGAAATTCTTTTGTGCCACAGCCATGAATCATCGTTGTTCGCCATGAGACATTTAACCTTCAAAGATGGATCATCAAGGGAAATCATGAATATATTATTGATTCTTTTTCCTTTAAGTATAACCCCATGAGTGACTTCGTCTTCTATCAAACATTCATCCCTGGTGAACTTAATTTTGAAGCCTTTGTCACAAAGTTGGATAATACTAATAAGATTGTGCTTTAGTCCTTCAACATAAAGAACATCTTCAATGGATGTGAAAGGTGGAGCACCAACTTTGCCTTTGCCTAGGATTCTTCCCTTATTATTGTCTCTATAAGTAACAAAACCCTTGGCCTTTAGCACTAGATTTGAAAATTGGTTTATGTCTCCTATCATATGCTTTGAACAACCACTATCAAGATACCAAAGATTGCATGTGGTCTTCAAGCATACCTGCAAAACAAATTAGGTTTTGTTAGGTACCCAAGTTGATTTGGGTCCTTCATAATTAGTGCCTTTCTTTACCCATACATAACGCCCACTTGCCACACTGAAGTTTCTAACATAGCAAGCATTAGGTGTATGGCCTTTAATGCCACAACAAAAACAAGTAGGTTCAAAGTTACTTCTATATCTAGAAGGATAAGATTTCTTCTTAGGAAATGTTTTCTTTTTAGGATAGTGACGAACTATTTTAGGTTTGCTCACTTTATCTTTGGATGATTGATCACTATCCTTAACAAAGATAGTTTTGTTAGAACTTGGTTTTGAAAACTTTGAATATCCAAGTCCACTTTTATCATTGGAGTATCTTTGTTGGCTAAGAACACCTTCCAATCCAATTT
Organism: Vicia faba; assembly: GCA_948472305.1. Taxonomy (NCBI): domain Eukaryota; kingdom Viridiplantae; phylum Streptophyta; class Magnoliopsida; order Fabales; family Fabaceae; genus Vicia; species Vicia faba. Next base: position 475,525,535 of record OX451739.1, read on the forward strand.
GGCCTTTTTCATATCTTTCAATGACTCTTTTTAATTGGACAATTTGGAAAGAGAGTGAATCACAATTTTTGCATACAAAATTCTGTTTTTGTTCATCACTTGATTTTTGTTTTTCTTCTTTGAAATCTTTTTCCATAGAATCATATTTTTCTTCTAAGGATGAAATTTGTTTCTTTTGTGATGAAATGGTTTTATACAGAATTTTGCATTCATTTAATAGTTTATATATAGCACCTTGTGCATCACTATCAAAAAGAGAAAATTCATTACTAACCTGATTGTCTTCATCATTGGAATGGTGTGAGGCCATCAATGTTAGATTTGCACTTTCATCACTATCGGAATCGGATGAGGAACTTATTTCATTATCCTCCCATGCGACATAAGCCTTTTTGTTCTTGAATCCCTTCTTTCTTTTGAAGCCACCTTTCTTGGATAGTTTTGGATAATCCGGCTTGATATGACCTTGCTTACCACATTCATAACATGTGATTTCTTGTGTTGATGTGGAAGCTTCCTTTTTCTTAAATTGTTTCTTTCCTTTTGAATGAGAAAAAGGTTTGTCATTTCTACCAAAGAACTTACCAAGCCTTTTAACAAGAAGCATGAAGTTTTCATCTTCTTCCGAATTTTCTTCTTTTTCAACTTCCTTGGAATCTATCTTCAAAGTAATATTCTTGGATTTCTTCTCTTGATTTTCATGCTTTTCAAGTCTTCCGAGTTCCGTTTCATATTCTTGAAGTTTTCCAAACAATGTTGCGGATGTCATGTTGGAGAGACTTTTCTTTTCTGAAATTGCCATTACCTTTGGTTGCCATTCCCTAGTTAAGGACCTAAGAACTTTCAGATTTAGTTCATCATTCGTCAAAGTTTTACCAAGAGCGCTTAGATGATTTGTCAAGTGGAAAAATCTCTTTTGTAAGTCAAGAATGGTTTCTCCGGGCTGCATTCGAAATAATTTGTATTCTTGACTTAGGGTATTTAATCTTGATCTTTTTACTGCATCAGTTCCTTCATGAGTTTGTACCAAGGTATCCCATATTTCTTTTGTTGTCTTGCATGCCGAGACACATAAGAATTCATCCATGATAAGTACACCTTGAAGAAGGTTTATTGCCTTTTTATCATAGAGAAATTTCTTCTTATCATCATCGTCCCATGCAGTTTTAGGCTTTGATGAGCCAACACCATTGATTACCTTTATAGATGTGCCTTCATGCGTATTTTCCAGAAGTTAAAATATTCACCACAAAATAGAGGAGGCTTGTTGTTACTACCACCATCTCTGAAAATGGGATTTTGATTTGCGGAAGCCATTCTGGATCTTTTAGGAACAGGTTACCTATAACCTGCTCTGATGCCAATTGTAAGTAAGAAGTGCGCCTAAGAGGGGGTGGGGGTGAATTAGGTACTTTCAAAAATTCTAGTTTTAGTGATAATGGTTCTTATTTTTCTGGTTAATGGTGAGTCTAGGAAAGCGTAAAATGCAGAAAAATAAAAGGACACAGGCGATATATCCTGGTTCCCCTCACAGTCCGATTGTACTCCAGTCCCACTTCAACATGAAAGAGATTTCCTTATTGTGGCAAACTTAAACAAGAACTACCAAACAACCAAGAACAATCCTCTTGGACCAAAACAATCCTCTTGGATTTTCACTATGTCAACTATGAGACCAATCCTCTCAAAGTGACTACACTTGTATCCAACAACTTTGGAAAGACAAGATTTCAACAAAAAAAACATTTAAGCTTATTTCCAACAATCCTGGAAAAATAAGTAAGTAAATATCAATATTTGAGTTTGAGTGAGTTGAGTAGTATTGATCACTTAGAGTGATTTAACAATGTATGATCTTCTCTTCCAATAATATAATTGTACAATGACTCAAGATATAATTTCTCAAAGTTTTCTGTTTGATAATGTATGAAAATGTGCAGAAAACTTATGCATGAAAGTGAAGGAATGCTTGAGTTTGTATTTTGAAAATTCAGAAAATATTTATAGAAGAGGTGTTGAAACAGATTTTGAAATTGAATATTTATATGTTCATTACACCCTTTTGAAACATCATGAAGATCTGAAAATGTATCATGAACAAATGCCAAGTTTGAGTGAAAGGTTTCAATGAAAAGGCATGATGAACAGGCATGTGAAAAGCTGCTATTTTTCAAAATTGTTCAGCATGCAATCAATTGCACCCTTTGTGTAAATCGATTGCACAAGGTTTCAACAGCTATATTTTCAAAAGTTTTAAGTGTGCAATCGATTGCACTAGCAATGTAAATTGTTTGCATGTAAAGTCAGTAGCAAAAATTAAGTGAGTGCAATCGATTGCACAAGAAATGTAAATTGATTACACTGAGAAACAGAAGCAAACATTTTGAAAATTTTAAGTATGCAATCGATTGCACAAGCAATGTAAATCGATTGCACAGAGAAACAGAAGCAAAAGATCTGAAAAATTGGAGCATGCAATCGATTGCACTAAAATGCAAATCGATTGCACTTGAGTGAAAAGTGAAATTTTAACTTTGAAAAACTTGAGTAATGATTTTTTAGACATTTCTTTTTCATACTTGAGCATCTATATCTTAAGATCAAAGAAAGTAATATTATTATACCTTTAAAGTTGTTGAGAGCTTTGAACTGAAGATTTTGTCCTTAGATGCTTTGAGCTTGATCATAAATCTTTTCCTTCTTTGTCAATCATGGTTTGTCTTCATCAAAACAGAAGCTTATTTGAGAAGTAGAATAGTCTCCCCCAGTGAAGTTGGAATTAGCCTGTTTCTCCCCAACGAAATTAGAACCTGGGTCTGTTTTTCACTATGATGCTCTCAGGAAGCATTCTCCAGTAAAAGTGTATTTGGCTGAAAGTAATCTTTCTAAAGGATGATTCCCCAATATAGCCTACATTGTTTGAGACTTCTCTTAAGAATTCTTTTACTCTTCAGTGAAATACATGTTGGTGGATTTGGTACAATAATTTACCTCCACAGTGTGGTCTGCATCTTTTAAAGGTTCTTGTAAGAATTCTTTTACTTGCCAACAAGAAGTTTATTGATTCATACTCAAGAGGTAATTTGCATTTCCCCAGTGGACGGTGCATAAAAAGCATCTGGTTTTCCTGTATAATATCTCTTTCAGGAGTTGGGTTTTCTTCTTGACAAGGTTATACTCTTAACGAATACCTTACAAGGTTTGCTTCGCCGTCACAGTTTATATCATTGAGAGTTCTTTTAAGAATTCTCCTACCCCCAGTGATAGAAGATTTTGTATCATTCCCCAGTGGAAGTTAAATGTAACATTTTTTCTTGTTCAAGAGCTCCTTCCTCCCCAAGTGAATATTTGTTCCTCGGTGGAGTTTTCTATAGGATCTTCCTGTTTAGAGAGATCTCTTTATCCTCAGTAGAGCTTGAAATTTCTTTTCCCTAGTGGATTGCTATGCAGAGAACCTTTGACTGATAAGGTATGATTTAAAAAGACTTCTTGATAAGAATTCTTTTATCCCCAGTGAATGTTGATAAGGTTGAACTTATTGATGAATGGTCATTCACGAAGCATAGTTTTCTCCCTAACTGAGAAGTCTTTCTCATTCCCCAGCCAAGTTATGTTGAAAATTCTTCTGTTCCCAAGAAGAAGCTTTTCAACATGATTTCTTCGTCAAGATTTATCATATCCCAAGAAGGGTCTATTTATTGAAGTATTCTTATTCAAGACCCATGTACACGTCAGAAGTGTGTGGATGCATTTTTGCTTAAGAAATCACTCCATCCCTGGAAAAGAGGTTGACAAATTATTCCCCATAGATCCAATGGTTATTGGTATCCCTCGGCAGCGTCCAGTCTTCATTGGCGTCCTCGCTCATAATTTTCAGTGTGTTTCGACTCTTTACAATGGAGTTTTGAAATTTGTTTTTGCAAATCCCATCAGAGATCAGCCTTCGGTTTCCTACTATTCAATTTGTTATTCCCCACAGAAGATCATATTTGCAGAGATATCTCTCCAAATATTTCCTTGTGCCCCCGACAGTTCATTTTGATATTGTTATTCCCTAGTGAAACATCTAAACATGCATCATTATATTGCATTGAATCAAATGTGTAATGTTTCCGTTCATTTTGGAACACTACTCCATAGAAAAATTCAAACATGCATCGAAGCATAAGCCAATTTTATTTCTTTCTTCCCTAGTGAAGTAGCTCAGTTTCTTGATATACTTGGTGAGTCGTTAATCCTCGCAGATGTCCCATAATGATCCCATCAGGCCTGTCTAGAGACTACTTATCCTATGACGTCACTCTTTTACAATTATCTCTTGATATCAATGTTCACTAATCATTCTTTGATTGATTCTTCACTCGTTTGCCTTATTGGTGAGCCAGTTCCTCCCAGGTGCAACATTTTTAGGTCTGGTAGTCACCAGTTCCTTTTGAGGTCAAGTCCACTACTTGTTACTCGATTTCGAATACAATGTTATTTTGGTATTCTTTAGAGTCTAGTGGTAACTAGTCTTCTTGAGTCAAGTGTTCACTTGTCTCTTTGTCTCTTTTATCCCTTGGCTAGATTCAGTGGTCATTGTTTCTCCTTGGTATAGACTAGCAGGTGTTCATTGGTATCCGGTTGAGTACTTTTAGGTCTTGTGGTCACTAGTTACTTTTAGGCCGAGTGTTCATTCGTGGCCTCGTCTGTGATTCGGTTCATTCCTGGTACATTCTTTGTAGTACTCCTAAGGTCGAGTGGTCACTCGTTACCTTTTACTCGATCCCAAATGTTCTGCCAATATTATAATGGTTTGGTTCAGTGGTCATTATTCTCTTTTTGATTGATACCAGTATTCACTGGTATTAACCTTTTAGATCTAATGGTCATTGGTGTCTTTTGAATATAGTGTTCACTAGGTCTCTAGGGTCAAGTTCGCTACTCGTTTTGCAAGTCTTAAAAATGGTGCCCCATTCTGATGGTCATAATTGGAGACTAGTGGTCACTAGTTCTCTTTGTTTGTTCCCGTTATTCATAGACATACCCCTTTTGATTGGCAGCCTATAATGTATTTGGTTAGGTTCAATGGTCACTGTTCCATTTGGATCAAAATCGGTAGTCACTAGTTTTCTTGGGTCAAGTTCAATGTTCATTAGCCCCATTTTTCAAGTCCAGTGTTCATTAGCATTCTTTAATAAGGGTTTAGGGTTCACTATTCTTACATGTTTGCATCCCCTATCCTTTTGGTTCGATACCACAAAGTTATTGAAATACAATCACTCGTGTTAATACATCTTGTCCTAATTCAGAGCATAAATTTTATATTTTATATTTGTACTCAATCCCTTTCTACCTTATTGCTCGAAAGGTTGACGCCAATCTCGCTCTCAGGTTTAAGATGATTGAATATGGGTAGCTGTTGTAATCCAAAGTTTACCCTCTTCATTCCAACCCTATTTGGCTTATAATTCATTATCATATGCATTAATACATATCATTGTTTTTAGGGTTATGATATCAAGGCACTTCTCTTAAGTTTCGTCAAGCTACATGAGACAGTGGTTTCGTCAATTAGTGCGTTAGGGATTTAGAATTTGAAATGCAGTGAAGTACGCTTCCTCAGGCTATTTAGTCAGTGACTAGTCAAGTACTTATCATGCCAAGTTAACATGTGTTCCAGCATGCCTCGAATTGCAAATAAAATCAAGCGTTTCAGTTGATTTGAAGTAGTTTGGGCCAAAAATCAGCATTTCACAGTGCAGGTTCAAAAATTCATAACTTTTGTCAGGAAAAATATTTTTTTATGGTTATTTAGGCATAATAATCTCCTTCACATCTTCTTCATTTCATATGTTTGGTTCAAGAGTCAATTCTCTATGGAAGATCTCCGAATATACAAAATTATTTGAAAATTATATGGTGAAACGGATTTCCAGTCAACTGTTTCTCGATATTGCAAAAATCATAACTTCGATTTTCAACATTTCGGGACATTCTCATGATACGATATCACAAATTTTGTTAGCTACAATTTTTCTTCAAGACTCGAGTTCGAATTATGCTCCGAAAGTTATGGTTTATGGCTCGTTCTCAAAGTGTGCATGAAAATATGACGAAAAAGCTGCGCAACAAAAAAGAGAGGGAAATGTGACTCCAAAACCTAGTTTTTTCTATTCCAAATGCCAAACATGACTTAAGTTTATCTTTGTATATTGTTTTTCTCTCAAATTCAAAAGTGGTTCCATCATTATTACAAAATCACTCTCAAATGCAAGAAGCTCTCAAGTGAACTCTCTCTCTTTATCTCAAGTTTTCCGATCAACCGCCACATCAGACTGATAACAAACCACTACCCACCGTCGATCTCCACCACACCTTCATGGTCTGTGCATCCTCCTCCTTCGTGCCTCCGCTGTCCGCCCCCCCTCCATGACCGTCGCACCTCCTCCTCCCCCTGATCGATGTTCTGATCGCAATTTCTCCCTCTGTTTGTTGTTCTGATCATCATTTTCGGTAATTTCTTGAATTCTTGAATTAATTGTTATACTGAATTTTAATTGGAATTAATTGAGTTTATGTCGAATTAGCATGCATTAATTCTTGAATTGTGGAAATTAATTAATTCTTGATAAATCTTCATGTTGATAATGTTGATAAGTGTTGGAATTGGTTAATCACTGAATTAATTATTGAGATTTATGCGTCGGAATTGATAATTGTTGAAGTTTATGCATCGGCATTTTATTTTGAGTTGATACTTGTTGATAATTTTTGGAATTCGTGTGTCGAAATTTAATTTCGAGTTGATTAATTATTGTCAATGCGTGAATAATATTTGTTTTGATGCTTGGAAACATTGTACCGGTATGGATTTAAATGTGTAATTTAATTGTGAATTCCAAGTGAAGTTTCGTGTATCGGTGTTCGATTTTGCGAATTAAAATATTGATAACAATTGATTTTTTGTGAACAATGACACATGAAGAATCAATGCCCGGTATTCACAAATGTTTGCGAATTGCGCTTTAATTTTGGCTTGCCTCATGTTTCGGCTTAACTTGATAATTGTTTAATGTCGGTATTGAGTTTTGGTGGTTTTAAAGTGATTTTTGGAGCACTTTCATGGGTGGAAAAGGTGTTGACCGATAAGTGCTTTTGTATGCAAATTGTGATTTAATTCTTGTTTAATTCGTGATTGAATTTAATTTGATGAGTGCTTGATGTTGGTGTTGATTTTTGATAATTTTAAATCAACTTTTTGAGCATTTTCATGAGTCGGAATGGTGCTGTCCGGTTATTGTTTTTGTTGTTCCGCCATATATTTGGAACTTATTTCTTCATGAATTAAGCTTGAATTGAGTTATGATATAAATGCTTAACTTTGGTTATCCCTGCTTGTTATTTCTAACTCAATTTTTGATTTGTGCAAGCTTTCCAAGGTGGTTCAAGAGAGCATTTAATCGATTAATTAATTCTTAATTATTCGATTAAAGCCTTTATCTCACTTCCTTTTGGTGCAGATTTGTTCCTAACGCATTAGTACTTGGATTCTCATTCCATGAGACGCGTATATTGTTGTTGTTTATCTGGACTTGTGTTTTATGCAGGACTTTATTTGGTATTCGTATAATCTTGACGCACTTTCCGCTTGTGATTTATTTTCACATTGATGATTCTTCGACACTTGTCTCGTGCATTCGATTTATGATTATTTTGTTTGTTGATGCAAGCTTTCACGAAGATCTCTGGGTTTCTTACTATTTGTTAGGCCGAGGCAACAATTTTTATTCAATTTGGTATTTTTCTCATTTATGTTATTTCCACATTTTCTGGAACTCAAGCCTTGTTGTTGTAGGCAATGCATGTTTGGAAGCCAAGTCCTACTTTGAAGGCCATGTTTGTGTGATTATTAGCTTGTGTGCTCCTTTTACTTTGTGCTTGCAATCGAGTCAATAAAAGTGGAAGAAGGGCTCGCAATCGGCCCCCAAATTTCTAGTCCCTTATCATTCTTAGCTCGCATCATACGTTGATGCTTTGAATTGTGCTCCTCTCTTGTTATCGAGTCATCAAAGTGGAAGGAAGGCTTGCAATCGACCCCCATAATTTTTCATTGTTTCAATGATGCTTAGCACACGTTTTGTTAAACGTTGATGCTTCGAGTTGTTACTTGATTTGTGCTTAAGCTATTCTAATGGAAGGAGAATATTTCGATTACAGGAGTCTTTCGACTTCCACGCTATAACCCATCTCGAATTCTTTCTTGCTAGGTCATGCTTAGTGCTTAGGTGGTCACCTATATCATGTGAGTTTGCTTGATACTTACTTGGTTAATTAAGTATGTTTTAGGAATCTTGGTTAAGTTCCTAATTTGCGAGTAAGAGGCTACTTCTCGTATGGTGTATGTTCGCTTTTGCATCTTGGTTAAGTATGTGATTATTTGCTTTCTTCTTGCTTCTTTCCTTGTGATTATTGACTTGTTTCCATAGGATATTTAGTTCATTCTTGGTTAAGATTTAACTAAGTAGACCCTAGGATTGATATTCATGCATGACAACATTAGGTAGAATTCCTTTGATCCAAACTTTAGGTCCAGAAGCATGACAATAAGTAGGATCGAGATTCCCCTTTTGTTAGTATTTTCTTTTGCATCCCTTCTAAACTAAAACTTATTTCTTAGAAAATATCAAAACATTTGATAAATAAAGATGAGAATCATACTTTCACGAGCCTTAAGAAATGTTGGAAGATGAGTGGGTCCATTTCTGAAGCTTGTCCTTCGTTCCATTCATAGATATTTATGTGGTTCAAACCCCAAATCCCTTTTCAAGGTAAAAAACACAAACCAATTCAAACCTTTTTGCCCTCAGGCCTTTTTCCTTTTGAAAAGATTTTTAGGTAAGAACATGTTAAATCCTTTCTACTACAAAGCATGAGTCTCCATAGGTCGAGTTGCGGTAGAATGTGAAGTTAGCATTGTTCATAAAAATCATACAACAAACTAAAACACCTTTTTAGGTAAACTACGAGTGCCTTGATCTCTCATTGCACGGAGGGGGTACGTAGGCACAAAGGTTTGCAACCGAGGTAGGCACAACTAATAAAAAACTTTTTTTGTATATACTTTTCATTCATGCATTTCTTTTACATTGTTAGCTTTATAAATAGAACACACCCTTTGATTATAACAACAAGAGTGGATTCCATGGAGTACCACAGACGTGAGGGATGCTAATACCTTTCCCTTACGTAACCGACTCCCATACCCGTTCTCTTGGTTGTGAGACCTTGATTTCTACATTCCTATGTTTTCTTATATGTTTTCCTTTCCCTTCTGTGGGATAAATAAATATTCGATGTTGACTTCATTTTTTTTCCAGAGAATTATTTTCTCTAGTCGCTTCAGCTGGAGACTTTATTGGGGACTTCTCCTAATGAATCAGTCCTAGCTCTTGTTTGTTTTATTTTTATTTGGTGTTTATTTCATTTTAACTTTATAGCTTGATCATTTTTATATATGTGTTTATCTGTATATATGTTTGAATTTCATTCTATTTTCATTGCTCCTATATATTAGATATGTTGGATTGTCTATGTTTTCTTGGTGAGTGGATTGTTACTGAGGTAAAAGGCCCAATACACATGTGAGAGTTGTAAACATATAAGATCACATAGGAATATAATGGAGAGTCATGCCGGCTAATAGGCGTATGCCTTATCAAGTCTGATCATGAGAGCCACACTCAGACGAGGTTCAAATGGGGTACTATCGTTATCAAGGATGTGTTACAACGATAGTTATTTCACATGAATTGTTGACTCTGTTCCCCTTTGAACTTACCCTGGCCTAGAGTTCACACTTGAGTGGGAAGGAAATTATCTTACAAGTATAGGTATTGTTGGTGACTATCTGTTCTTTTGGTGTATGTTCCGGACTTTTGATCTTGCGACATCAGTTTATTCGACAGTTCAGCAGTAACCCAGTGTTGTGGAATCTTTGATCCTATCATATTGCATCATAGCATTTTTGTTAAATAATAATAATAATAATAATAATAATAATAATAATAATAATAATAAATAGTACCTAACTTGCATATGCATGTCGATTCCAGGGTATTTCAAAAGTCACTGTCTCCGTCAAAAATGGATAGTAACACTGATAATGGCAAAGAGGTTACCACACACACTTATGGCTACCGATTTTTCTAGACCTAAGTGTAACTTTTGAAGGGGTTGAGTGCTCCAGTGGTTGAGGATAATCTGAAGAGGTTCAATGACAGTTATGTAAATCTTTTATCATTACTTGACATCACAGTTAATTAAAAGGCTTTGTTGACTCTCTTACAGTTTTATGATCCGAAGCTGAGATGCTTTATGTAATACAATGGGAGAATTGACTTTTTTAGCGTTTTATCACAAATTTTACGAATAGAAAGAGTCACCAACGACTTTTCCTTTATCCAACCAGGAAAGGGTGAAGAGAACAGGAAAGACCTTTTAAGATTTTAAGTTTGGGGAGTAGGTTATGAAAAGGGAAGGTGTTAACACCCTTTTTATTTGTAGTTATCTACGGGCTCTTAATCGCTTAGCTCACTTTCAAAATCTTGGTTTTTTGTGTGTGTGTTTGAAAATATTTTGAAAAGTTAGCTTTGTAATGATTTTTGTATCAATCTTCAAGAATGTGTACAAAGTGTTTTTAAAAATATTGTTTGTGAAAAATGTTTTGTTTTTGAAAAGTTTATGAGCAAGCGACTAATAGTATTCTACCCACTCAAGGTCATTCTTGCACTTTTTTCCTTCCCCTTTAGAGATAGTTTTATCCTTACCATTAGTTGGTAGGTAGCCTTTTCCATTGGATGTGAAGGGACATCGAGGGTCGTCGTACGGTCATTGAAGGCAACTCCTAAGGATGCTTTAGCAATTTCGTAAGGGACTAGATTATTTTTTGAAAGGCAGCGTCGAAGGTTCATCGAGGGACTGTGATCTTTTATTCAAGGGTCTTTACTAAAGCATCCCTACGTTCGAGGGACATGACCTTTGTTTTTCTGATAGCAACCGAGGGAGGTTACCCTATAGGTGCAAATGTGCAAGTGTGTTGATTCGGTTATTTTATCTTACATTAGGGTTTTCTAGCGTTCGATTATTATCTTGCCATAAAATCCTATTAACTAATAGTTATATATACATACATGAATGTTATACCCTAAAATTTTCCCTACCTTTTCTTCAAGACATTTCCCACAAAAGATCTTAAATGCTAAAGGGTGCTCAAGAGTTGATTAGACAAGCTCACCTCCTAAGCACTGAGTCCACAAATTAGGGTTTTCGTTTTCTTAAGAACAATTGGAATTTTGATGCCTCAAATGACTTTCATGGTTCATTATCAGACTCCAAGATGGCTCATACCAAGTTTCAAGTATTGCACCACAAATTTGCTAAATCAATTGCTCAGATGACTGAAAATCAATTGTATTGGGTAAAAAGTCAACTATGGTCAACATACTATCAAACTTCATGATTTTTGGCCAACATAAACATTTTGAAGTGATATTTATCAATTTACCAAGGTTTGATCATAATTCCTCAATGAAAGCACTCAAATCATCAAAGGGGCAAAATTGTTAAAAGTAGGGTTTTGATTGAGAATAACTGATCAGTGACTTTTGACCTAGTACATGACCTAATGACTTGAAGCATGGTCTCAAGGGATAAAACACAGTATCTTGACCTAATTTCATGGTTAAAATCATTTCTCAAGATCAATGGATTGATAGTTGAAATTTGATCAACTGATGAAAAGTCAACTGATACACAAAAAGTCAAACTTTAACTTTTTTATCAACATTGAATTTAAAGGATTAAGAATCATCAATACATTAAAAAAAATCAAACTTGACCATCAAGAATCAATAAAGTCAACAAAAATTCAATATTTTCAAGACTTTATAAAAATTCTAAGTGTTTTTTAACCTTGATAATTTCACTACATCATGACAATTTTTCACCAACATACAAGATGACTCGAGGAAAACTTTCAACGTGAAAGTTGTAGATCTTGATGAATTCTACAACTTTTTCCTTGAGGGTTTATGTCCAATAAATGTTTATATTTGAAGATATAAGTGTTGTACCCCAATTTTTGCCCCTAAGATCCCTTCATCATACCATATTGATCCAATCACAAAAACATCACATCAGGGTCCTTGGTTCTCCTCCCTATCTTTAGCTTGCACTTTGAGGAATCACAAAGCACCTTGACTTGTTTTCTTATGTGATCATGGATATTTTGTCTTGATTTTTCATTTTAATTAATGAAATGCAATGTTGGGTTGTCTTGCTTGTTACTAATGTAGGTAAAAGCAATGAGGTTTAGCAAGTTGCTCCATGGGTTCATGAGTTTATTTCCATGCACTAGTCAATAAAGCTTGAGGAGTTTAAACCTCACCATGGGAGTTTTGGAAGAAACGGCATGGCAAGGTTATTTTGATTCACCATATTTCAAGGTTATAAAATTTGATTCAAAAGTACAAGGGGTTGATTGAAGAAGTTGTCATGTTTGGACAAGGCTTTGTTCCCATTGGTGACAAGTGCATATTTCTCTCAATTCTCAAGATATGGAAGTGGTTTTTGTGGCTATGAGTTCTCATTTTCATCCTCAACAACTTCTATTTACAAAGAATTTGTGTTGGTACAAGAAGTTTGTTCAAAATTGTCAAAGTTCCTCAAAGCATTTTCTTGTTCTATGAACTAGGGTTTTGAACTTCAAAGAAGCATATCTTGCTCATCTTTTAGTATTTTTTAGTGATTCCAAAAAAATCCGTCTCTTCAAAGGGTTATCAACAAATCACTTCAAAAGTTTCAAGGAGTTTTCATGTGGAAGAAATTTGATGATGAAGAAAGATTACAGGTGCTCCAAATGAACCCCCAATTTCTCATGTGTGACTTCAAATGATCATAACTTGGTCAATTTTTATCACATTAAGCCCATTCATTTTCCACAATGATCTTAAGGATGTTAACTTTATGCCTTCCTTTATGTGAAAATTTAGAAGATGGATGGAAGATGCCCTAAGGATACAAAAGATTATAGGTCATTTCATGGTTTTTTGCCAACTTCAACCATTCCTAACTCTCTCAATTTTTGGATATTTTTAATGGTTCAAGTTTCAAAATGTCATTCAAGAGGTCTATTTCATGCTATCTTTTTTGGTCAAGAGAAAATTTTAAGTGGAAGGCCATGTTTGGATGCAAAACATTATAGGTCACTTTTGAAGAAAAAACATGAAATATTTCTAAGTATAGAAAGTCAACTTCTTTTTCCCAACTTTGACTCAATGCAACTTTCAGATCAAGCATCCATTTGATTCCATTCTTTTTCCATTGCAAATCTTGTAACCTCATCTTTCTAAAGCATCAAGAATCATGCCCTAAGACCCCTTAAGTTGAGAATTCCATTGATTTGAACTTGGTAACTTGGAACTGAAGTTTCTCCAAAAGTTAGAATTTGAAATCATTGTTTTAGCTTCTAAACACTTTGTTTCTGCGTGTTTTTGCCTCTATACATGTTTATTGAACTTCCATAAGTGATTAGCATAACAAAATGCGCGTTTTGGATGAGTTTTAATCAAATTAGAAGTCACACTTTTCTTGTTTACAACTTCACATGATTTCCCTCCAAACTTCATCATTTCACACGTTTGGACATTCCATTTGATTCCCTATAAATAGAGGGTCATCCCTCATTCATTTCGTAAAGCTTGGATAACCAGAATCACCCTGCCAAACTTGTTCCATAACCCAAAATTCTGCAACTTCGAAATCTATTTTTAAGCCTTTTTCAATCCAATTTTTCTATCAATTTACCTTCCTTGATCTTCCCTGAAGCTAACCATATAATTACATTCAATAATCGTGCCCTATATTGCTCCATAGAAGTCCAATTTCAGAGCTCTGCAACTCAACTTCAATAGGTAGATTTCTTCATCAATTCTTCAAAACTTTGATATCATTGTGATGCTCTCACTGCCCTGGTTCTAGTCGCAACACTTACTTTTATCTGGAAACCTGTTTTGACCATGAAATTTCAAATCCCTTTTCAAAACTTTCTTTCCAAATTGCTTGAGCTACAGTTTATATAAATGTATCGTGAAGGTGTGGTTGTCTTCATCTTGAAGAGACAAAGCGAATGGCATAGGTCTCGTGCTCTAATTTTACAGATTGAGCAACCTAGTTTTGGGTCTGGCTGGAGGTTGAAGATGCCCAACGTGTCATCCTTCAACCAATGAAACAGTGCCATTTGGATTTTTTGAATTTATGATTTACATTTGATTCAGTGCTTTATTCACTAATGACCATGATTTACACAGCGCGCCAGATCCTTTGGATTTGATTACTAACGCGTTTTGACTCTCATCCAATGGTCCATATATTTTTGACTTTATTTTTCTTTTCTGATTTTTATATTTAATTATTTTAAATTTTAAAAAAATCATAGAAACAATAATTTTAAGTCCAAAAAATCTGAAAAAATAATGAAAAATATTTTTAATTTTTCTCTTTCTAATTTTTATTTTTTCATAATTTTATTTTGTGTTTTGATATTTTTTATAAATTTTCACTTTATTTGAATTGTTTTAAATATTTAAAAATACTTTTATGTATTTTTAAATTCTGGAAAAAAATTAGGGAATGATCCAATGATATTGTGACAAATATTGGTGACCTCATTTATTTTTTATTTCTGGCTTTGTTATTTTTTTATCATTTTTGGTTTATTTTACTCATTTCTTTTAATTTTAAAAATAGTTTCTGACTTTAAAAAATTACTAAAGATTTTATAAAATCATTTTAGTTCATTTCTGATTTTTTTTATAGTCTTACTTTTTATTTCTTGATTAATTTAAATATAGTTGATATTTTTCTCTATTATTTCTATTTTAAAACTTTTTTAAAAAACCTTTTTTAATGTATATATTAAATGCAATATCATTTTGTGATTATTTTCTGGATGATCTTGGATTGAATTTTTGGTCATGAACTTTGTTAACATCATTGGATCCATGGTGTTGAGTCTAACTCCACAAAAATGGATGAATGATTTTAATAATAGTTTGATTTAAATTTAATTCAAATGTGATTTGTATATTCTCTCCCACCCTCTTCATCATGTCCCTTTCTCATTGCACTAAGTGTTATTGGAGCATGATCTCTATATCATGTCTCAAAACAAATGGTGCATAGATTGCTATTGACCGGCCTCAAAATAGTTGCGATTTCTACATAAGTCCACTTACGATTGCTTAACATAGCGCTAAATTTTGTCACGATTTAAATAAATGATCATTCGTGGCCCAAACCTATGTTTGCAAGCCCAAGTATGTTAATTTGATCCCTTTGATCCAATAACCTTGAGACTCATTGTGTGGAGGATTTGGTTCTATCAATCCTCTAATGGATCTACAACACTTTTGGTCAACGCGGATCACTTAAACATCGTTGATCATTAAATGGTACTTTTGAGGATTCTAAATGGATGATATACTTGACAAAAAGCAAATGCAACTTGTTGTATGGAGGCTTTGGTTCTACCAATCTTCTAATAAGTTCCAAATGCAAGTTTTAAGATGGTCATTCAACTAACCACTAATTATTAAATTGTTTTTACTTTATGCCCTTTTATTTTGTATGCTTTATGTACCATTTACTTTTAAGTATTACATTTCATGTCATTTTTATTTTGCTCACTTGAGCCTTTTCTTTTCTCTTCTAAGACACTTAATAATCAACATGAACCATAAAAAACTTTAATGATACTTGGACTATTTGGTTACTATCCTTGGCATTATGGAGTATTGGACTTCTTGTACTTAAGGTTAGAAACCTTGGCCTATGTTGGAGACCTTGTGACCTTAATTGATATTTTGTCTGGAGTTCTTAGGGTTTACCTCAAGACATTGGGTTGTTAGTTTATTTTGTGTGCAGGTTATTGTGATTACATACTTTATTTGTAATCTGGAATTCACCCGTATACAGTCGTTACTCTGCTCAATTTTTATGAAGACTTAATACACTTGAAGTTTGATTCTCTCAAGAGGTCTAGTATCTTTGCTTGTTTGGTTTCAATCCAAAGAATGGGAATTCTATCTTGGCTCATAATGTTAAGTGTTGGCTTCTTGTTGGTTAGATGGTTCTTATTCCTAGATTTTACCTTATGCTTTAGGATAGTCTCTTCTTCTCCTCCCATCTTCTTTAATTTCAAAAAATCTTCTTCCTCATTTTGAAAACTCTTCTTGTTTTGAAACTTGAACCACTTTCATAATAAACTTGGACTTAGGTCCATGTATTTTCAAAACCTTTTCATAAATAAACTTCAATCAATTTAATAATACTTTTAAATTTTTTGTGTGAAGACTAATAGTCAATCAATCTCATTTCAAACCATTTTTTCCGCTTTGGATTTTTATTTTAAAACCTTTCTCAAAAGATTAGACTCTTGTCAATCCTTGTAGTGATGCAAACAACTATACTTCTATAATATGTAGTGAAGAGAGATATTTTCCACTTGGGTGTTGAGTGAGGCATTGTTGATCTTAAAATCCAACCCATGTCCTCCACTTTGAAATGATGCAAATTCTCATTTCTCATGATTGTGGGTAGTAAGTATGTTTTTCCACACAGACAATGACGATGATGGCTTATCTCATAAAATTAACCAACACAATTGTATTTTTTTATAAAAATTTCCAAAGGTGAACTACGTGTACCCTGATCCCCTATTGCACGAAAGGTTGTACGTATGCACTAAAGGTTCGCAACCGCGGTGGGTGCAAAAATCATAAAAAGCATATTTCTTCTCTCATCTCCACCATATATTTTACATACAATATTTTATAGCCAAATACACAGATTTTACAAAGAGGTTCCTGCAAAGTACATTAGATTTTTAGGGTGCTAATACCTTCCCTTTGCATAACCACCCCCCTTACCTTGAATCTTTCCCCCTCTTTTTGAGTTACTCGCTCTTTTCCCATTCCTTTGGAAACAATAAAGCGCGGTGGCGATTTTTATTTTTGATCTGTATAAGGCTAGTCAATCCCATAGATTAGTCTTAAACATTTCTACCACTACAGAAAAAATGGCGACTTCACTGGGGAAAGATTGACCTTTTGCTGGTCCATCCCTAAGTGGGTTGAGCCTATATTTGTTTATATCTATATATGTGTTATCGTTGTTTATGTGGTATATGTTGTATATATGTTTGTCTGGATTTTCCTGGTTTACAGGGAGCTTGATGATTACTTATAAGTCTTATACCCGGACTAGGGAAAACTTTAAGATAGGACGGGCTCTATAGTCATCTTAACTTTGAGGGAGTAATCCCAAAAAAGGAGGCATGATATCCCCCACTCAGTGGAGGCCCCTTTGACTGTAGTGTCATTTACCGAGTAATCAAGAAGACGTATCGCTTTCGACTTGGGAGCCTGCTGAAGCTGAGGACCGTAGAATACCAAACCCATCTTGGCATTTTAGGTGTAATGCGGAAGCTATGACGGAGTAATCTGGAAATAGTTGTCACGCGATACCATGCTCGGACGAGTTTTTCTTGAGAATATTACTAATTACTGAGTTAATCAGGAAGTTGGTAATATCCGAAGGAAGGATGTAGACTCTGGGAACCTCTAAAACCTTGTTTGGAAGGTGATAACTTTTATACCAACCCCTTATGGGTAGTACCTTCGACCTCATGCTTCTGACGTTGAACCTATGAACCCTATATGTGTGATCTTGTGTGTGATTGTTGCATCATGCATCCATGCACTCATAAGCATCTTTTGAAGAAATCTTATTTCAAGGGACTTAAAAGTTGGCCATTTGTGAATATCTCAGGTACTTTTAACCATGGATTCTAGAAAAATAAAGATCGGGAAGTACAGTTTCAAGGATCCCAAGATAGATAAGTTGATCAGTCTAATTCCCGAGATCTAGTGTTCTGCATATTTTCAGAAGAAGTATTGATCCATCATTCCTATTATGAAGCTTAGGATGAATGAGGGTATTCTCTCGACCTTGATCTAGTTCTATGATCTGATGTATCATTGCTTTACTTTTCCCGACTATCAGTTGATGCCTACACTGGAGGAGTATTCTTATCTGTTGGATTTACCTGTTACTGATCGTGTTTCTTTTACTGGTTTGGAGGGTGAGCCAAAACCACATGAGATTGCTGCTTTGATTCATCTGGGGAAGTCTGGGGTGGAAGCCCGTATGACTACTAAAGGAGGGATTATAGGATTATCGGCCCAGTTCTTATTGGAGAAAGCCCGTTACTTTTCCAGGATTAAGAGTACAGGCGCTTTTGAGGCCATCTTTGCTCTACTTTCTTACGGTTTGTTCTTATTTCCTAATTTGGACAAGTTTGTTGACGTTAATGCTATCAGGATCTTCATGATTGGAAACCCAATTCCTACGTTGTTGGGTGATGCTTATTACTCTATTCATCTTCAAAATTCTTATCATGGAGGGATGATTATCTGTTGCACGCCTTTGTTGTACCGATGGTTTATCTCTCATATGCCTCAGTCTGATGCTTTCTGGGATGTCAGGAAGGAACCCCGTTGGACTTCTAAGGTCATGAAACTTACTCACTCGTATATTGATTGGTATCATCGAGCTTACCAGGATATGGAGATTGTTGACAGTTGTGGTAGTTTCCCCAATGTACCTCTTCTTTTTACAAAGGGAGGAATTAACTATAACCATGTTCTTGCACGAAGACAACTTGGTTATCTGATGAGGGATAAACCAAATAGTATTAATTTGAGTAGTTTCTTTCTGAAGGAGGGAACAGACCATAAATAAGCTAGGGAGAAGATTGCGAAGGCCTGGCGTCACATCCACCAAAAGAGTAGGAAATACTTGGGACCTATGGGGCTGTTTCTTTGGAGCCATATCTTCAGTGGGTCCAAGCGAGGGCTATTAAGTTGAAAATGTCGTATTCCCGGGAAACAACTATGCGTGATTTTTTTGTGAAAACCACTCCTCCCTTATTGGATGATCTAGAAGAGCTGCAGCTTGCTTTGGTCAGGATGCAGCAGGAAAAGGATGCTTGGAAGAACAAGTGCCAAACTTTAGAGATTTCCTTTAGAGCAGACATGAAGGAGAAAGACGACTTGATTGAGATCCTTGAGAGTCGAGCGGTAGAGACTATGGAGAGGCAAGGGGATTTATTTTCTCCTAAGCATCAATTAGATGTTGATTACTCACTTCCTGATTCAGGGGATTGGAAGAAGGTTTCCACTAGATATGCAGAAGAAAATCAGAGGTTAAAGGCTCAGATTGCCAGGCTTACGGGGAAGCTCCAGCGTATAGAGTGATCTCTGACAGCTTTACTTCTCAGGGTTTTAGATTTTATTTTCATCTTGTACTTGGGATTGTTGAGACTTGTAACCTATTTTGAAGTTATTATAATAAAAAAATTCAGTATTTTAAATGCGTTATTACTTTAATATTTGCAATTGTCTCTAAAACTTTAAATCCCTTGAAATATTAAATAACAAAATAAAATCGTGTGCATTGCATATCATGCATCATATTGCACATATTTCTTGCATTTGTTATGCATATCCAGGTGTCTTACCAAGCTTCTTTACTTCGTTCAGCAAGCTGACTCACCACTACAACACTCGGGCTAATTTCAGAAGGAAGATGGACAACTTAGAATAAGAGAATCGCGAGCTGCGTGAAGAAGTTTCTACTTTGAAGGCCGGCATGGCCAATCTTACTGCTCTGATGGAATCTCTGGTGGCTACTCAGAATTAGCCACCGAGTATTCAACCTCAACCGACAAGGGCTATTGCTGAAGCTCCGGCTGTTCTTGTATCTGCTACCCCAACTGTTGTTCAGAATCGCATGCCTCAAGGTTATCCATGGGGAATTCCAGAGAACTTTGCACCTGAAGGTTTCAATATTAGTCCTCAAGATACTCCAGTTGTTCAGACTATTATTACTCCTGCACCTCCTGTAGTGCATGTTGCTCCTGCTGCACCTCCTTCGGTGAATATGGTTCTGTTTGTTAATGATGATATGTGTCGTCCTTTTCCTCCACCAAGTGAAGACTTGGGACTTTATGACAGAATGGATGTTTTTCAAGAGCAGTTTGACAAGATGTAGAGGGAGATGAAGGCCCTCAGGGGAAAATAGTTATTCGGGAAAAATGTGAGTGAATTGTGCTTGGTCCCGAATGTTAAGATACCTGCAAATTTAAGGTCCCGGAGTTTGAGAAGTACAATGGTAACACTTGCCCTCGTGCCCATCCGGTAATGGATGTAAGGAGAATGTCTACCCATACTGATGATCAGCATCTTCTGATTCACTTTTTTCAGGATAGTTTGACCGGTGTTGCGCTGAAGTGGTATATGAGTTTGGACAGCATCAATATCCATACTTTCAATGACTTGGGAGAAGCATTTATCAGACAATACAAATACAACATGGACATGGCGCCTGACTGTGATCAACTCAGATCCATGGTTCAAAAAGACAGGGAATCATTCAAAGAATATGCACAGAGATGGCGTGAGGTAGCCGCCCAAGTGATTCCTCCCATGGAAGAAAAGGAGATGACTAAGATTTTCTTGAAGACTCTGGGTGCTTTCTACTATGAAAGGATGGTAGCAAGTGCGCCAAGTGACTTTACTTAAATGGTAGGCATGGGTGTCCGTTTAGAAGAGGTTGTAAGAGAGGGCCGTTTAACGAAGAGTGAATGATCTGGAGGTGCGAAGAATCCATCTTATGGGTTTACCAAGAAGAAGGAAGGGGGTGAAAATGTTGTTATGCAAGAGAGGAAGGTTAATCCTCCTAGAAGAAATTATCAGCGTCATCAGCAAGTCTCCTCAGTTACTCTAGTTATTGGTGTAGCTCCAACCATTGTTGCTTATCAGAAACCATCCCAATAGGGGAATCAAGGGTATAATCAGAGAAGGGAGAGTTATGACCCTATTCCTATGAGTTATACGGAGTTACTACCGGCATTGATTTAGAAGAAGTTGGTTCAGACCCGACCACCTCCCGATGTACCATCACCTTTGCCTTGGTATTACAAGGCAGACCAAACATGTACTTTTCATCAAGGAGCACCAGGGCACAATGTTGAGAATTGTTATCCTTTGAAGACTGAGGTTCAGAAATTGGTGAAGTATGGTATTCTATCTTTCAAGGATATGGGTCCTAATGTGAAAGAAAATCCTCTACCCAAGTGCAGAGGAGAAAATTTTGTGAATATGGTGTCTGGTTATCCAGGCGACTTCCAGATTTTTGATATTCATCTAGTTAGAGGAGATTTGGTGAAAATGCATGCAGACCTCTATGAATTTAACTACTATACGCATGACCATTCCGGTTGTGCTATTTGAAATACAGACATATAAGGTTGTGATAAGATAAAGGCTGATTTGCAGGAGATGATGGATGAGGGCCTCATCCACATAATCAGGCCTAGGGCAGAGTATGAAGAGGAGGTGAACATGGTTTATGGATGTCCTGGAGAGTTCATAATTTTTTATGTGGAGTATATGAATGAAGACCTTGTTAAATTCCATGCTACTTTCTACCACTTGGCTTGTCAAGTGGAACATCAGTATGGATCTTGCCGAATTTGCTGTCGAGATTCCCGAGGATGTTCAATTGTGAAGAAAGGTGTTCAGTCGTTGTTGGATAATGGAACTATCAAGGTTACAGGTCAAGGGGATGATTACCATGAAGTTGATATGATTGAGGTTTATTTGGCTGAAGAAGAGTCGGATGATGAGTATGCTTCTGCAAATGAGTATTTCTCCTTAGATGAGGATTTGGTTTCCAGAGATGACTCAATAATGACTGATTATGTTGAAGAAGGGGTAAACTTCATTGTGCCTTGTTTTGGTGCACCCACCCATTTTGAAGTTGAGTATTATAGCAAGCCAGTTGTTACCCCATTGGTGATTAGTTTGTCGGGTCCTATTCCCTACAAGTTAGATAAGGCTGTACCCTACAAATATAACGCTACAATCTTAGAGGATGGTGTGGAAGTTCCCATCTAGCCAATGCCTGATGTTAGAAATATTGCTGAGACTAGTAGAGTGACCCGCAACGGTTGTATATTTGCACCAGTTGTTCGAGGAGAAGTTAGTGCTGGAAAGAAAATTGCTGAGAATGTTCAACCCAAGAAGGCTACGGGTGAATCTAGTGGAGCTACGTTAGAGAAAGAAGTGGATGATATTTTGAAGATAATCAAGATAAGAGACTACAGAATTATAGATCAGCTACTGCAGACTCCTTCAAAAATATCTATCTTGGCTTTATTGATGAACTCCTCTACTCACAGAGAATCTCTGATGAGGTAACTGGATCAAGATTTTGTGGAAAGTGACATGCCTGTAGACCAATTCAGCAGTGTAGTAGGGAACATTACGCCATGTAATAACCTGAGTTTCTGCGATGATGAATTTCTAGATGAAGGAAGGAATCACAACCCGGCCATCCACATCTCTATGAATTACAAGAATGATTCACTATCCAATGTGTTGATTGATAATGGATATGTATTTAACATTATACCGAGGAACACGCTTATGAAGTTGAAATATCAAGGGACGCCCATGTGCCCAAGTGGCATTATTGTGAAAGCGTTTGATGGATCAAGGAAATCTGTTATCGGTGAAGTGGACTTGCCTATTCATATAGGCCCATATTTGTTTCAGATTACTTTCCAGGTCATGGATATTGTACCTGCTTGTAGTTGTTTTCTAGGAAGGCCGTGGATACATGAGGCAGGGGTTGTCACTTCAACTTCACACTAGAAACTGAAGTTTGTACATGAAGGAAAAGTGGTAATCATAAATGGAGAATATGCATTATTGATATCTCATTTGTCCTCTTTCAGCATTGTGGAGGCAGATGAAGCTGCTGTTGGAACCCAGTTCCAAGCCTTATCCATTGATAATATAAGAGGAAATGAGAATTCCTTGATTTCTCTTAAGGATGTGCAGCAAGTTGTGTGTAACGGTCATAGTGAAGTATGGGGACAGATTGTTGATCCACCTGTAAACAAGAACAAATCCGGCTTGGGGTTCTCTTTGAAGAATGACAAAGGTAAGAGCATGAAGCTGAAGTCTGCTACAGGCAAGTATCAAGACATCTTCTGTAGCAGGGGTTATCTCCATCCAGCTTTTTCTGGGATTAATGCCATTGTGGAAGATGAAGCAGAGCATGAAATGCTGAATTACGTGACGCACGGAGTTAGGGTTCAGAACTGGATCACCATTGATGTTCCCTATTGCATACATGTTTCAAAGTAATTTGATTTGTTAATATTTTTGAAAAGCTTTCACTCTGCCCAAGGTAGAAGTATTAATATTGTATGGAATTATCTGTTTGCTGTGACTTTTAAAATCAATAATAAAAGTTGTCTTTGTTTCCCAAATTGTATCTTTATTTTCTGCTTTTTCTTGGAAAATGGTAATCAGAAAAAAAACCTTTCAAAATAAATAATAACTGAAATTCAATATGCATGATCACTTGTTATATGTGTCAGTTTCTAAATGCAATCATAAATCATATGTGCAGATTAATTAAGAAACTCGTTGAATACAATGACCTTGCACCCTCTCCCAATTTTGAATGTCATGTGTATGGGGCCGAAGAAGAAGACTATGATGAGGTTCCAGAAGAGGTCTCACGGTTGCTTGAGCATGAGGAAAATGCCATTCATCCATATAAAGAGTCATTGGAAGTGATCAATTTGGGTTCAGAAGAAGATCCGAAAGAAGTCAAGATTGGAGCATTGTTGCATCTGATGTGAAGAGCAGGTTGATTGAGTTGTTGAAAGAGTATGTGGATATTTTTGCTTGGTCTTATTAAGATATGTCTGGTCTAGATATAGATATTGTAGAGAACCATTTTCTGTTGAAGCCAGAGTGTCTGCCAATCAAATAGAAGTTGAGAAGAACTCATCCAGATATGGCAGTGAAGATTAAAGAGGAGGTTCTAAAGCAGATTAATGTTAGTTTTCTTGTGACGTCAATGTACCCTCAGTGGATTGCCAATATTGTCCTAGTACCAAAAAAATACGGAAAAGTTTGCATGTGCATAGATTACAGAGATCTAAATAAAGCTAGTCCAAAAGATGATTTTCCATTGCCACACATTGAAATGTTATTGGATAGCACGGAAAAATTCAAAGTATTCTCGTTCATGGACGGATTTTCCGGGTATAATCAAATAAAAATGGCTCTAGAGGACATGGAAAAAACAATGTTTATCACACCCTGGGGAACATTCTATTACAGAGTGATACCCTTCGGGTTGAAGAACGCTGGTGCAACGTACTAGAGGGCTATGACAACCTTATTCCATGATCTAATGCACAAGGAAATTTAGGTATATGTGGATGATATGATTGCTAAATCCCAGACTGAAGAAGGGCATGTAGAAGATTTGTTGAAGTTGTTTCAGCGTTTGAGGAAGTATCATCTTTGTTTGAATCCAAATAAATGTACCTTTGGTGTTTAATCGGGGAAATTGTTGGGTTTCATTATTAGCCAGAAAGGAATTTAAGTTGACCCTGATAAAGTCAAAGCATTTCAAGAGATGCCAGCGCTGAGAACTGAGAAGCAAGTCAGAGGGTTCCTCGGGCATTTGAATTGTATTTCCAGATTCATTTCCCACATGACTGCAACATGTGAACCAATATTTAAGCTGTTAAAGAAAGATCAAGGTTATGTACGGACGTATGACTTCCAAAGGGAATTTGATAGTATTAAAGAATATCTGCTTGAACCTCCTATCTTGCTCCCTCCTGTAGAAGGAAGACCATTGATTATGTATCTGACAGTGTTAGATAAATCCATGGGTTGTATTCTGGGACAACAAGATGAAAGGGGTAAGAAAGAGTATGCCATTTATTATCTCAGTAAAAAGTTTACTGATTGTGAGTCACAGTATTCCATGCTGGAAAAGACATGTTGTGCTCTGGCCTGGGCGGCAAAACGTTTGCGGTAGTATATGTTGAATCACACCACTTGGTTAATCTCCAAAATGGATCCAATCAAGTACATTTTTGAAAAGCCTGCTCTTACTGGGAGAATTTCCCGCTGGAAGGTGTTGTTATCTGAATATGATATCAAATATTGCAATCAAAAAGCTATTAAAAGCAGCATGTTGGCAGATTATCTTGCTCACCAGCCAGTTGCGGATCATCAGTCTGTGAAGTATGAATTTCCCGATGAGGATGTGATGTTTCTGAAAGTGAAAGATTGTGATGAACCATTGCCTGAGGAAGGTCCTGATCCTGAATCTCGTTGGAGTATGATATTTGATGGAGCTGTGAATGCTTATGGTAAAGGAATTGGTGTTGTGATTGTCACTCCACATGGATTGCACATTCCTTTTACAGCAAGGTTGACATTTAATTATACTAATAATATGGCAGAATATGAGGCTTACATCATGGGTCTCGAGGAAGCTATTGATCTCAGAATTAAAATTCTAGATGTGTATGATGATTCAGCTTTAGTAATAAACCAGATTAAAGGATAATGGGATACTCGTCACCCCAGCTTGATCCCTTACAAAGATTATGCTATAAGGTTGTTACCCTTCTTTAATAAAGTTGAATTCCATCACATTCCTAGAGATGACAATCAAATGGAAGACGCTCTGGAAACTCTGGATTCTATGTATCAAGTGAATACTTGGAATGATATACCTCAAATTATGGTTCGGCGACTGGATATGCCCGCTCATGTGTTTACAACAGAAGAGTTAGTAGATGAGAAACCATGTTATTATGATATCAAGCATTTTCTCCAAACTCAAGAATACCCGGTTGGTGCATC
Organism: Vicia faba; assembly: GCA_948472305.1. NCBI lineage: Eukaryota > Viridiplantae > Streptophyta > Magnoliopsida > Fabales > Fabaceae > Vicia > Vicia faba. The sequence continues at coordinate 475,551,388 of OX451739.1, forward strand.
AAATAAAGATAGAAAGACAGTGAGAAGATTGGCTGGAAGTTTCTTCCTCAGTGAAAATGTGTTGTACAAGAGAAATTATGACATGGTCTTGCTCAGATGCGTGGATAGACACGAAGCAGACATGTTTATGCATGAGGTTCATGAAGGTTAATTTGGCACTCATGCCAATGGACATTCGATGGCTAAAAGGATTCTAAGAGCAGGTTACTATTGGTTGACAATGGAATCTGATTGCTACAAATTTTCAAAGAAGTGTCATAAATTCCATATTTATACGTACAAGGTTCATGTGCCTCCGACACTTCTTAATGTGATCTCTTCCCCACGGCCTTTCTCTATGTGGGGTATTGACAAGATTGGAATGATAAAACCCAAAAGCTTCGAATGGATACCGTTTTATCTTGGTAGCAATTGATTACTTCACCAAGTGGGTGGAGGCTGCTTCATATGCTAATGTTACTAAGAAGGTGGTTGTGCGCTTCATTAAGAATAATCTTATATGTCAGTATGGTGTGCCGAACATAATTATCACTGACAATGACTCGAATTTGAACAAAAAAATGATGATAGAATTGTGTGAAGAATTCAAGATTGTCCATCATAATTCATCTCCATACAGGCCAAAGATGAATGGGGTTGTTGAAGCTACTAATAAGAATATCAAGAAGATTATCCAGAAGATGGTTGTTACTTATAAGGATTGGCATGAAATGCTCCCTTTTGCTTTGCATGGATATCAAACATTTGTCCGCACTTCAACAGGAGCAACCCCATTGTCCCTTGTGTATGGAATGGAAGTTTTGCTCCCAATCGAGGTTGATATTCCCTCTTTGCGTGTGATAATGGAAACTAAGTTGTCAGAGGCGGAATGGGTCCAGAACCGGTTTGACCAATTGAATTTGATCGAAGAGAAGATAATGACGGCTTTGTGTCATGGGCAGTTATACCAGAAAAGGATGAAGAAAGCTTTTGATAAGAAGGTCAAACCTCGTGAATTCAGAGAAGGCAACCTCATGCTCAGGAAGATCATGTCTTTTAACGCTGATTCTAGGGGCAAGTGGACTCCCAATTTTGAAGGCCCATATGTTGTCAAGAAATCCTTCTCTGGCGGTGCATTAATTCTTGAAACAATGGATGGCGAGGAGTTCCCATGTCCCATGAATGCTAATGCAGTCAATAAATACTTTGCCTAAAGAAATAAAAGAGCAGCTCTCTAAGTTGAAAACTCGAAAGGGAGGCTTAGGCAAAAAAGAGCGTCTCGGTAGGTCGAAAACCCGAAAGGGCGGTCTAGGAAAAAATTAGAGACATAAACAGAATAAATTGCCCGCTAAGTCGAAAACCCGCAAGGGCATTGTTGTACCCCAAACTTTTCCATCCCATGTCTCTCAAAACATTGCAAGAAAAATCTCTAAGTTGCTCAAGGTTGCTCAAAGATTGACTAGACAAGCTATCTCCTAAGTCAGTCTACCCCAAATTAGGGTTTTGTGTTGCATCAAGATCCTTGAGTCCAAATTACCTCAAGAGCTCCCTAATGTCCTAATATGTTCTCAAGAACATCCATGTCAAATTTCAAGCCTTGCAGAGGAAGTTTGCTCAGTCAGTTGCTCAAAGGTCCAAAAATCGACTATGCTAGGGCAAAAGTCAACTGTGACCCAAATACAGTCAAACTTCAAGATTTTTTTGTTTAAATTCTCATTTTGAAGGATATTTCATCATTTTATCAAGGGTTGATCATGATTTATCAAGTATTACTCACAATTCATCAAGATTCAAAAGTTGCTAAATCAGGGTTTTGAAGGAAAAGTCAACTCAACTTTGACCAAGCATAACTTTCTCATACTTTATGATAAATGACCCATACAAATCTCATTTTTAAGAGGATGCAATTTCCTACAATCCATCTTCATATCGCAAGATCAAAATATGCACTCACAAGAAGTTATGAATTTGGACATTATAGGTCATTTTTGAAAGTCAACAAAAATCCCTTTTTTGTCAAAGCTTCTAACTTTAGCATGGAATATCAAAATGAGATGAGACCAAAAGGGTTGATTAGAGGAAATATCAAGTTTATAAAAAGTCCAAGAACACATCCAAAAGTTCAAAATTGAAGAAGTTATGCATTATTGAAGTTGGACTTTTTTGCAAAATTGCCAAAAGTCAACTATCCCCAAAACTTCAAATTTTGCCAAATGGGCCCATTCTTTTTTACTTGTTTTGAGTTTGCATTATTGCCCACGTGCTCTAGATTTAGCCATGTGTCCATATCACATTTTTATTAATTATTTTGATTTTGATTTGAATTAATTTGATTTAAATCAAATAAAATCAAATAAAATCCAAAGCATTGATACCAATGGATTTTTTTACTGTTTCAGACTTTAATCACATGTAGCAAACCATTCCCAATCCGTATCAAGGCATTAGAGCACATAAAGATTGAAATCAAGCAAATTTGGAAAGCTTTAATGGAGGATCAAATCAAATATCCAAGTATCAATGTAGGAAGATTTGGACAAAGTTTGTTACCCTAATACACTGAGCAATACATAAGGAAGCACAGCATACAAGAATCAGGGTTAGAAATCAATTGTGGAGGCAGAACCAAACTTGCAAAAACCAAGAAAAAGTGTGGGATCGAAATCAAGGTTAGAGGTCATTTCAAGGCTTGGCAAGTATCCCAATCGCTTCCTGGTAACCCTCACAAGCTAAACCAATCCAAACCACGCGTTTTCACGCTTCCTAGAGCACTGCAAGTCATCCCCGGATTCCCCATATTCTTGAATTTGATTTGCACTATTCTTGCACCCATTGAATGAAATAATTGCATATTTGTGATCATAATAACATTTGCCAGCTTTTGGTATTAACGAATTTCGTTTATCTGACCTATATTGGGATCCACCATAGTTAGGGTTTTCTTGGAGTTTTTGGGGGTTTTCGTTTCAGGTACAATTGATCTTCATGATGGATATGGCTGTGACCAGCTGGTTGAGACGAACTCAACCATGGTTTTAGAATGCATTTCCATGGCGTGTACAGGATTTTAGAGATGCCTGGTTTGTAGTGACGGACCTCTGTCTGTAGGTATAGGTCCTAGAACCTTTAGCAACGGTTCAACGAAGGAGATGAAGGCGTGTCACGCCATCATTGGACCATTCAAATACACGCGCGTTTTTTTGCTTTTTTGACCATTGAGTTTTGTTTTCTTATATTATTATTAATTCATAGTATACTAACAATTAAAACAACACAGCGTAGTGGCAAGCTTGGCATTGGATATCCCTTCAGGACCTGGGTTCGAATCCCAGGTCCCTTATTTTCTTCATGATATTTATTTTCAGGTGATCCAGTGCACATGCCAGCCTAAGACACACCATACTCCCTCACTCCTCAAAGCGCCAGATGGCCAGATGGCCAGATCTGGTGGTCAACTTTCAGGGGCACACCATAAGCCAATCAATGCGCATACGTTGGATCAAATAAGTCAAATGGATTTGCATTATTGGGCCAATATCTTTGCTTTCAGCACCTCCCAATATCAGGCCCAAACTCTCTTTCTCTTATATTTTCTTTTTATTAATTTAATTGCTTTATTTTATTTAATTAATTACTAACTAATAACAAATTTTCCTTTTATCAAAAAATCACAAAAATATCATTTTGTCCAATTAAAATTAAGAACTTTATTTTTCTTTAATAAATTTTAATTAATTAATTAGGTTTTTAATTCTAGGAAACTTTAATTTATTTTGTAAATAAATAAAATCAATTAGAAATCATTAGGTTTTAATTTATTTAATTATTTTTATTTTCTTTCTTAAAATAATCAAAAACTCCAAAAATGTGTCATTAATTATTTATTTTCATTTGATTAATTTAATAATTAATTTAGTATTTAATTTAGGATTAATTTCTTTTCTTAAAAATAAAAACAACAAAAAAAACATTTCTTCTTTTAAAAAAGGTTCAAAACCCTAATTCCGTATCTGATTTAATTTCGCGTCACGCTTTATTCTTCTTTATTTAATTATTGATGTATCTGCTCCCGATTTGTAATAATTAATTAGGACATTTAATTATTTTACCGCTTTATTTTATTTTCAAAGGGTTGCTTTTGGCGATGTAAATACCTGACGCCTTGTAATTTAATTTCCGCACTTTAAATTCTGCTAATTATAACTGCTAGATGTTTGATAATAGGGTTTGCATGATAAGACTGAATGTTTAATCTTAAAATCAAATTAGATCACCCTTAACATGTGCAAAGATAAAAATAACTGAAAACGACACACTCGCACATGCGCACTCTTAGGGTACACCCCACTTGGTTGCCTTCGTACACGGTCATTGAGTATGCCTTGGATATTGTTGCCTCAAACAAATGATTTAAGACATTAGGGTTACCGCTAAGGCGTCCTAACATTGCTTTAGTGACCGTATGTCCCTCATTCGAATTGACCCTCAAACTCCAACGACGGCGCTACCCACTACTTAATAGTGGGATATCATTGTCTAAAGAAAAATAGCATAGAACGATTCCTTTTTCGAGTAGCTAGATTAGCTCTTAGATACTTGCTCTTTCAAAATAAAACTTTTCACACTTACACTCCTTTTCGAACAAAGTTTTCAAAACACTTCATTACACTCTTGAGGACAGAAGCAAGAGTTAAATCGAAGTTTTAAAACAAAAACTTTTTCATACCCACAAGCACAAAGAAAACAATTTTGAAAACAATTGAGCAAGTACCTAAGAGCCCATAGATAACTACGGATAGAAAGGGTGCTAATACCTTCCCTTTCTATAATCTACCCCCTGAACTCAAAATAATCTCGAAAAAGGAATTTTTATATGCTTATTTCCTTTCCTTGTTGGATAAAATAAAAGACGGTGGCGACTCTTGCTTACCGCGACATTTTGCGAACATAAACGAAAAACGCAAACCAGCATTCCAAAAAAAAGTCAGTTCTTCCCACCGTATCACAGAACTGGCGACTCTGCTGGGGACGCTTATAAGTGAGGTGTCCCTTAGGAATAGTGTGATACGGTGGGAGAACTGACTTGAGGTTTTGCGTTTGTTTTCGCAAATGTTTCGGTTGAGCAAGAGTCGCCACCGACTTTTTATTTTATCCTAAGGAAAGGTTAAAAAGCACAGCAAAAAACCTTTTGAGATGTTTTCTTGGGTTCGGGGAGTAGATTATAGAAAGGGAAGGTATTAGCACCCTTTCTATCCATGGTTATCCATGGGCTCTTAGTTACTTGCTTAGATCACTTGCCTTTTATTTTCAATTGGTTTGAAATGGTGCTTTGTGTGTGGGTTTGAAAATGTTTGTGTCGGCACAACTAGTCGTCTCTAAACGATCATGGACCAGTTGCCTTTCACCCCTGACAGGACAGGTTTTAGGCCATGGTTAGCTTGCATATGTTGTAAGGAAGGTAGAGGAACAGGTTTGGACAAGAATGCTCGAAGGGATTGAGAGATAGCACTCAATCTGCAGGGGTTGCCCTGTTTGAGCAGTTTCAAGGTGATTCTGAGATGGAGGGTGCTTGAGAGGTTCAGGACTCGTGCCAAAGCTTGGATATGTTATATGGAATGTGTTTGATAGCTTTTGTGTTGTGTTTCTATGCTGAAGAGAGAGTTGTGATAAGTTATGCACTTTTCTTCTATGTTAAGCAACAAAAGCAAGTTGATGGTTTTAGGTCAGTAGGGGGCCTCCTAATGTGCTGCATAATCTTCTCTTGATCAGAGCAACTTGTCCATAATCTTGTGCCAAAAGGATTTAGCTTGTACCTTCTTGATTTCTAAATTGACATAATGCTAATCTTTTCAAAAATGGAAAGTTCACTTTATCTAGTTTAGGATTAATCCACTATGCAATGTTAGAACACAAAGAACATGGCCTTAACACATTGAATATGCATTAAATTATTGAGTATGGAATGGTTCAAGGACCTGTAATCAAGCATAAAGCAAGCTGATTTCAAATTTGCAAGATTATGAACATGTTTTGATGAAGAACAAAAGTGAATTTTTGCCAACTTGTGAAATTCGAATCTCTCAAGTTATGAGGTTGTTTGATGAGTTCTTGGACATTTTGGAAAGCTTGGAATGTGTACTACAATCCATATTTGAAATGCAAATTAAAATTCCAAGTGGAAGGGTATGAAAAGTGGCCTTGAAGTGGGGTAGAAAACCTTGTCAAAATAGGTTAAAATTTCACTAAGTTAAAAATGGTTTAGTGCCCTTATTCAAAAAATTGTAACTTGAGATACAAGCTTCAAATGAGAAAACTTTGTGAATCAAAGTTGTATATTATGCAACAAGCTACAACTTTCATGTTTTGACTTTTGTTTGAATCCAAATGGATCTTGGTGAAAAGGTGGGGCAAAGTTGGGAAAAAATTAGGGTTTTTCATAACTTAGAAAAATTCTAAGTTATGAAAAATTCCATTTTCAAACCCTAATTTGCATTTTGTGATTTCTTGGTGAACAAGTTTCATGATTTGGCAAGTTTTGATGAAAAATGAATCTTGACTCTTGATTTTGACCAAAAAGTCAAAGTTTGACTTTTCAGTATACAGTCAAAATTGATCAATTGACTGGGAAATTCAACTGTCAATCTTGTGTACTTGGGATCTTTTGAGCTTGATGAATGTGTCAAGACCATTTCATGGGGTCCTTGAGTCCATATGTGAACTTGGTTTGCCATTGGCTAGGTCAAACAGTCAAAAATTGCCTTTGTGCAGTCAAAACCCTAAAAATGACCATTTTGCCCTTTTGATGATCTGAACAAATTTCTTGGAGAATTGTGATCCAAACTTGATCAAATGGTCCATATGAGTTCAATATGTTGATGTGGGTCAATTTTCATGAGGTTTGACTGTCAATTGGCCACAGTTGACTTTTTCCCCAATACAGCTGATTTCTAGGTCAACTGTCCAATTGACTGGGCAAAACTTGGAATCAAGACTTGAAACTTGGTATGGATAAACTTGGGAGTCCAATATGAAGCATGAAAGTCATCTTAGGCATTTTAGGTCAAAACATCTTTGTTCAACCACAAACCCTAGTTTGGTTTAACAGTGCAAGGAGAAGTCTTGAGCAGAGGAAACCCTAATTGGATCTTGATCTTCAAAGGTCTTGTGATGAGAAAATGTTGAGGAAATGGGAGGGAAAATTTTGGGGTACAACAGTTGCCCCTGTTCAATCTTCTTGAACCTGAAGAGTTAGATTGGCAAGTTTGCCTTTCGCGACTCGAGGGTAAAAGGAGATGTGACACTAGAGTGCCCGGAAATTTGCACTCGCATGTTGAAGTATCAGCAATGTGATGTCAGGAATGGGCTTACAGATGCCATTTGGAGAGGTGGTAGATAGGGAGATGGGCTTATAGATGCCATTTGGAAGTGTCGATCGCATAAGAGATTCCTTAGCGAGAAACTTGTATATTTGAGAAAGACGGATGTTTTCCTGGCTTGTTACAGGTGTTTGATCTTCAATCTCCTTACGCAGATGTGCCATGGCTAGATACAGGTGTCGAATCTACAATCGGTTGCTCACAGATGTGCCCTGGCTGGATACAGGAGTCGAATCTGGAAATAGTTGTTAATAGATGTGCCCTGGCTGGATGCAGGAATCGAATCTTTGGACTCTTCAGACGTGCCCTGGCTAGATACAGGAATCGAGTCTGGAAACGTGGTCAACAGATATGCCCTGGCTGGATGCAGGAATCGAATCCGGAGATGTTATAGTTGATAGATGTGCCCTGGCTGGATACAGGAATCGAATCTTCGAACTTTTCAGACGTGCCCTGGCTAGATACAGGAATCGAGTCTGGAAACTGATCACTCTCAGATGTGCCCTGGCTAGATACAGGTATCGGATCTGGAATTGTGACAGTTGAAGGTAATTGGGATTGTCTTTTTCCTGAAAAGGCAAAAACATAAGTTGTATGCAATGTCATGATGTATGATATGCATGATATCATGATGTCCAACATGAGATAGTGTTGTATGTGTTTCATCATGTATGTAAGCAAGATGTGTGAAAATGTGAAATGTTTATGAATGTAATTTTGTCTTAGGAAAATAAATCCTTGACGAACGGCCGGGGAGTTGCTCCGTGGTAGAGATACTTGGCCGAGGTTTTGCTGAGAGGCCTGTTGAGGATTTTAAAGATGGATTCCGCTGGGGATAATGATGATAAACTCCGCTGGGGATTGAAGGAACTTTGCCGAGGGCGGTCTTCCGTGGTTTTTAGCTGAGGATAACCCAGTTATAAGTCCTTGTGAGGAAATAATTCTAAATAAAACTCGGGAGAGACGTCCGTACTTTGCAAGGGATGAGCTTCCAGAATCTACTGGGGATGAGCTTTAAGACCTGCCGGGGAATGTTGTGTCCTTTTCGGGATCGACGGGGAAGCAACTCCGCTTGGGGAAAGTATTGCTGAACCTGATTTTACTCTGCGGGGAGCTGAGATGATCTGGCCACATTCTTCAGTTGAACCTACCTTGGTGCCTTGGCGGACAAAACAACCAGACTGCATTAGACAACTTCAATTTCCCCTGTCTCTGATGTCACCTGTAATCAATCTCTTGTTTTATATGCAAATATTTATGAATTAGCAATTTAATGTCAAATGCATATATCAAAGATGAACATTGGACGTTCTTCGCAAGACAAAACAGAAAAAAGGAAAACAATGGTAATTTGTATGGACAAGTGAATTTGTATTGATTTAAATTTTGCCTGTGAATAGGCGTTTTTTGTACAAGAGGCTGACATCCTAGTAAGAGGACATCGCCAAATAGTATAGAGTTTACAATTTGAAAAAAGGAAACAAAACAGCTATGTGAACAATCCCACTGGGTTCCAACTCTGCTATCGCCTTTATGTCTTCGAACGTCTCATCGCTTTGCTGCCTGGTCGAAGATGAAGCTGATTGGTCGATGCCGAAATCTGGAGCCAGATAGTTGATGCCGAATTCCGGATGCGAAGTGATCCAATGAGACATAGTGTTACGCTTTTATCCCTAACTTTTGCCTGGACCGCCCTTTCGGGTTTTCAGTCCACCAGGATACCCATTTTTGCCCAAGCCGCCTTTTCAAGTTTTCGACTTGCCGAGTGTACAGATTTTTTTTAATTCATTTCATCCCTTATTTTTGCCCGAACCCTTTTGGTTCGCCGGGAAGCCCTTATTTTTGCCTAGGTATGTCAACCTAGCGGGTCTCTTATTCATGCGTAGTATTTTTTCACTATGTCTGCATTGGCGGGGTGAGGAAGGTTGTCACCATCCATGGTGGTTAGGATCATGGCTCCTCCTGAGAACACACGTTTAACCACAAATGGCCCTTCGTAAGTAGGGGTCCATTTGCCCCGGGGATCACTTTGAGGAAGGATGATGCGTTTGATTACCAGGTCCCCAACTTGATACTCTTGCGGTCTGACTTTCTTGTTAAATGCCCTGATCATCCGTTTTTGATACGTTTGACCATGGCAGATAGCAGTGAGCCTCTTTTCGTCAATCAGATTTAATTGATCAAGTCGAGTCTGGATCCAATCATCTTCATTCAAGTCTGCATCCTTCATTATCCGGAGCGAGGGTATCTGGACTTCAATTGGCAAGACTGCCTCCATGCCATAGACCAAGGAGAAGGGAGTTGCCCCGGTTGACGTTCTGGCTGAGGTACGGTACCCATGAAGAGCGAACGGTAACATTTCATGCCAATCTTTATAGGTCACTGTCATCTTTTGCACAATTTTCTTGATATTCTTATTGGCTGCCTCTACAGCCCCATTCATCTTCGGCCGGTAGGGAGAAGAATTGTGGTGCTGTATCTTGAATTGTTCACAGAGTTCAGTGATCATTTTGTTATTGAGATTGGTACCATTGTCCGTAATGATTCTTTCCGGGACGCCGTACCGACAGATCAGATTATGCCGGATGAAACGTGCCACGATGCTCTTGGTTACTGTGGCGTAGGAGGCTGCCTCAACCCACTTTGTGAAGTAATCGATCGCCACCAAGATGAAGCGATGCCCATTGGATGCCGTCGGTCGGATCTCACCGATCATGTCTATGCCCCACATTGCAAACGGCCAAGGCGCAGTCAGAACATTCAAAGGAACCGGAGGGATATGCACCTTGTCAGCATAGATCTGGCATTTATGACAAGTTCGGGAGTGCTGGTAACAATCGGCTTCCATTGTGGACCAGAAATATCCTGCCCGAAGGATTTTCTTAGCCATGGTGTGTCCACTGGAATGTGTTCCAAATGTACCTTCATGCAGTTCTATCATGATTTTCTCTGCTTCTGCCTTATCCACACAACGTAGCAGGGTTGAATCATGATTCCGTTTGTAGAGAATGCCGTTGCTGAGGAAGAATTTTGCAGCAAACCTCCTCATGAACTTCTTATCATTGACAGATGCACCTTCAGGGTATTCCTGAGCTTCCAAGTACCTCTTCACCTCATGATACCAAGGTTTTTCAATCATCTTCTCAGCCTCCAGCTCACAGCAGTACGCCGGTTCATCCAACTTCCAGATAATGATTCGGGGAGCCTCATTGTCCCATTTAACTTTGAACATTGAAGACATCGTAGCTAGGGCGTCCGCTAGCTGATTCTCCTCTCTAGGGAAGTGTTCGAAAGTTATCTCTTCAAAGTGGGGAAGCAAGGTCAACACATACTCCTTGTAAGGAATAAGATTCGGGTGTTTCGTATCCCACTCGCCTTTGATCTGATTGATCACGAGAGAGGAATCTCCGAAGACACTTAGAAATTTTATCCTTAGGTCGATTGCAGCTTGTAAACCCATGATACATGCCTCGTATTCTGCCATGTTGTTGGTGCAGCTGAAACATAATCGGGCGGTGAGGGGAGTATGAGTTCCCTTGGGAGATATGATTACAGCGCCAACGTCGTTACCCAAAGCATTGGAGGCTCCATCAAAATGCATAGACCATCGGGATCCTTCCTCAGGTCCTTCATCCGGTCCAGGTACTTCACAGTCAGTTACCACCATGATGTCTTCGTCCGGAAAATCTAAGTTCAATGATTGATAATCGTCCACAGGTTGGTGTGCCAAATGATCCGCCAGTACACTTCCCTTAATTGCTTTCTGAGTTGTATACTGGATATCGTATTCTGTCAAGATCATTTGCCATCTCGCTATTCTTCCAGACAGAGCGGGCTTTTCAAATATGTATTTGATGGGATCCATTTTTGAAATCAATAAGGTAGTGTGAGTCAGCATATACTGTCTCAGCCGGCGAGCAGCCCATACAAGAGAGCAGCAAGTTTTCTCAAGCAGTGAGTAACGAGACTCACAGTCGGTAAACTTTTTGCTCAAGTAATAAATAGCGTGCTCTTTTCGGCCAGACTCGTCATGCTGCCCCAGCACACACCCCATTGAATTATCAAGCACTGTCAAGTATAGTATCAGAGGTCTTCCTTCCACCGGTGGCATAAGAATGGGTGGCTCTTGGAGATATTCCTTTATCTTTTCAAAGGCGGCCTGACATTCATCATTCCAGCGTACTACTTGATCTTGCTTCAGCAATTTGAAGATTGGCTCACAAGTAGCAGTCAGATGTGAGATGAATCGGGCAATGTAATTCAGTCGTCCCATGAAGCCTCTGACTTCTTTCTCTGTTCTTGGAGTCGGCATCTCTTGTATGGCTTTTACCTTGGCAGGGTCCACCTGAATACCTTTATCACTTACAATGAAACCTAGCAATTTTCCGGATCTTACCCCAAAGGTGCATTTGTTGGGATTCAATCTCAGCTTGTACAACTTGAGTCGGTCAAACAACTTCCTCAAATGGTCAAGGTGTTCCTCCTCAGTTTGAGACCTCGCAATCATGTCATCAACGTATACCTCAATCTCATGATGGATCATATCATGAAATAAAGCAACCATGGCACGTTGATAGGTTGCCCCAGCATTTTTCAATCCGAATGGCATGACCTTATAACAGAAGGTGCCCCACTGAGTTACAAAGGTAGTCTTCTCCATATCTTCCGGAGCCATCTTGATCTGATTATACCCTGAAAAACCATCCATGAAGGAGAACACCTTGTGTTGAGTTGTATTGTCAACAAGGACATCAATGTGAGGTAGAGGGAAGTCATCCTTGGGGCTGGCCCTGTTCAGATCCCTGTAGTCAACACACATTCTGACTTTACCGTCCTTCTTCGGCACTGGCACCACATTGGCAACCCACTGAGGGTAAGAAGTCACTGCAAGGAACCCGGCATCAAACTGTTTCATAACCTCGGCCTTGATCTTTTTAGACATCTCTGGACGCATCCGTCAGACTTTTTGCTTTACCGGAGGGCAATCTTCCTTGGTTGGCAGGTGGTGAACTACAATGTCGGCATCCAACCCAGGCATATCTTCATAGGACCAAGCAAAAATATCCATGTAGTCTTGTAGCATCTGGATCAATCGTTGCTTCACGCTGAGCTCTAGATTGGCACCAATCTTGACCTCTTTCCTATCTGTCTCAGTACCCAAGTTAATTGTCTCCACCGGCTCTTCATGTGGCTGAATAGCCCTCTCTTCCTGGAGTAGCAGTCTTGCGAGTTCACCAGGCACTTCGCAATCATCTTCACCTTCGTCCTCGGCCATGTTGATCGGATTTTCGAAGTCATAACTGGCGGTAGCAGAGCTGTTACCAGTGAGATCCAGGGTGGACTGAAACCTGTATAAGTGAGTGTGTGTAAATATAGCTGTTTTGCAATATATATAACACAGAAAGGAAAAGAGCACAAGATTTGAAATGCAACAAACGTCCAATGTTTTGATTGATGATATATGAAAATGTCATACAAAAAGACCTCACAAATGGAGCTACGATGCCCCGGGTAGGACACCGAGCCAACAAAGTTTTAACATATTGTTTGTTACAAATTGGAAATCAAAAGAAATTAATTACTGCGTGACAAATGTGATAGGGGTAAAATCCTTTGCCGTCCAGTTGCTTGGTCCGTCGCTGGTAGTCGGGTAGATCCAACTGTCAAATTCTGCTTCCTCCATATCCTCCTCGATAGCATTCACCCTTGAGCTGGAGATAAACACCGGAGCCTTTCTGATCTTCTCCTTGCGCACAGCCCTCTGAGCCTCTGCAGTAAAGCCCAGCCCAAACTTGTCGTTCTTCTGCGTGAAGTCAGGAAGCTGACCCCAGTTTGCACAATTGCCTTTCTGAACCACAGCCCGGGCATCCCTTAGGGAAGCCATCTTCAAGGAAACATTCTCTTCGACTGTTGCTTCTGCTGCCGCTGAAATTGGATGCACCTCCTCGAAATGCTGAAAGGGGGTTTCAATAAACTCTCCATCCATCTCAATGTATCTGAAGGAATTCAAATGGCTCACCATATACTCCTCTTCTCCTTGCACAGTGACGATCTTCCCCCTGACGGGATACTTCAGCTTCTGGTGCAAAGTGGAGGTCACTGCCCCAGCTTTATGGATCCAAGGTCGACCTAGTAGACAAGAGTACGATGGACGTATATCCATCACATAAAAAGTAGAGTCAAACACTTGAGAGCCCACACGAATAGGGATGTTAACCTCTCCATGAACCATCCTTTTTGAACCGTCAAAGGCCCTGACGATGATGTTGCTGGGCTTCAGTTCCAGGCCTTCATAATCCAAACGGTCTAAAGCCTTTTTCGGTAGTACATTCAAGGAAGAACCAGTATCCACCAATACATGCGCCAGAGTAGTGCCCCTGCATTCGATAGAGACATGCAGGGCGTCGTTGTGGTCTTTCCCCTTCGCAGTCAGGTCAGCATCTGAAAAACCCAAGCCATTGTCTGCTGTCAGATTTGCTACACAATCAGTGAACTGGACTGCAGTTGTCTCCTGTGGCACATGGGCCGTTTTGAGAAATGAAATCAAGGCTTTAGCATGGGCCTCGGAGCATAGCAATAAAGAGAGCATGGAGATCTTGGAGGGCGTATGCCCCAACTGCTCGACAACATTGAAATCACTTTTCTTTATTATTTTCAGGATCTCCTCCATTTCTTGTTGGGAGGCCTCAGCATTTATGGGTATTGGTGCCTCCATCCGGGCAGGCTCTTCTTCAATCTCTTTGCCTCGAGCATTAGATGACTCGGCGGCAGGGGAAACAACTTGATCAGTAGCAGGAACAGGTAAACTTGTAGGTGTGATAAGGAGGGGTCTTCGAATAGCGGGCGGTGCAATGTCAGGCGAGAAGAGCCTGCCACTGCGGGTGACCTTGGCTGGACCAGTGATATCGCAGATACTGGCGCCAGTGTCGAATTCTTGTTTGATTCCATTCATATATACGTCTGCCCCATAATGCCAAGGGACAACTTTATCAGACACGTAGGGGAGAGGCCCCAGAACAGTAATAATCACAGGTGCAACAGTCATGATTTGAACAGGCTTCTTCGGGGGAGCCTTGATTGGATTATTGAAGATGGTAACCACAAAAATTTCTTTTATCGGAACCAACTGAACAGCAGACTTCTTAAACAGAATCTCCTTGCTATCCATTAGGCCTTGGACGCCTAACCTCAGCAAAGGGCAACCAGACAGGGAAACAGCACAGAACAGGCAACCTTCACTGCAACCCGGAAATAAACCGGCCCGCAGTAGGTTCTCCTTAACGGTCTTCAGAGGGGTGACAACTTCATTTACCGAAACAGCGTACATTTCTTCCTCAATGGCATTTACTCTATGCTGGGGCATAGGAGCAGTTACAACATTTGGTCTTTCCGGTGCTTCAAACTGGATTTCCTTTGCGTCGATCAGATCTTGCACTTTGTTTCTCAAGGCCCAGCAATCATCAGTAGTGTGCACGGGACTATCAGAATGATAAGCACACCGGGCATTTGGGTTATACTTAGGAGACGCAGTGTTGACGACCTTAGGAGCTTCTTTGAGGGTCACCAGGTTGGTGGATAATAGTTGGGGTAAAATTTGAGATAAGGTCATACTCAGTCGAGTATACTGCCTCTTGGGCCTTTCGCTTCTTTGTTGATTGTACTGCTGAGGAGCAGCAACAGGTTTTGAGATGACCAAAGCATTGACGGCTTGGCGACTTTCGGGCTTGACTGATCTTCTAGGACCATAGACGGCACTTGCTTCTTTCTTAAACGGCCTCTTCTCAGCACTAGTGGAGGCAGCCTTTTGTATCTTGCCTGACCTGATGCCAGCTTCAATTCTTTCACCCGTTAATATCAAATCTGTAAACCCGGCGGAGGAGTTACCAACCAAATGATTGAAAAACGGACCAGACAACGTCCCTAGAAACATATCAACCAGCTCTCGATCAGTCAATGGAGGCTGCACCCTGCCAGCCAAATCTCTCCATTTTTGAGCGTACTCTTTGAACCCTTCACCCGTTCCTAGAGACATACCCTGAAGTTGGGTACGTGTAGGAGCGAGATCAGAATTGTATTGGTATTATCTGTAAAATGCGGTTGCCAAATCTTCCCAGTGTCGGATGCTAGTTCCATCTAATTGGTAGAACCATTCAAGCTGTGACCCCGAGAGGCTATCTTGGAAGAAGTGAATCCAGAGGTTCTTATCTGCCGTGTAAGGTTGGATTTTCCTTACGTACGACCTCAGATGCAGCTTTGGGCAGGAGACCCCATCATACTTGGCGAAGGCAGGCGCCTTAAACTTGTGTGGAATTACTACCCCAGAAGATAACCCCAAATCTCCGAAATCCAGCCCTGGCACATTCTGAATTTCCATGGCGCTTAAGCGGTCCTCCAATTGCTTGTATCTGTCAGCAGCAGGTGGGTATTGTTCGTCGTTATAGTCCGTCTCGTTGTCGGAGACTGCGGGACTAGGAGCTCCTCCCCCTTGGGGACTGTTTTTCTCAGCAGAAGAAGTGGTTGGATCAGCTTCATTGTGGAGTGTATTCCCAAATCTGCGCCCGGTGTTGAACAACGCAGTCCTCTTTTTCTTCTTCTTCTTCATGAGTAGAGTCTTCAACTCTTGCTGACCTTGGGCTAGGCTTAGGACCATCTCTTGAAATTGTGCACTTTGGGCCTGAAGGGCCTTGATTGCTTGCTCACTGGAGGAGTCTGGATTCATGATGACTGTGCAAACAAACAGCGAAGAAGATTAAGCAACCTGTGAAATAGGGTACCTGCTATGCATATGGTGCAATGGAATGCGTATGTTTTATGTTTTCAAAGACAAACAAGATTCAACTTTGTAGACAAAAAAGGGAAACACACTTCATTAGATTAAAATTTTCAATTGTTCAACAATTTTCCCTTAGGCATTACAGGAATGAAAAATACTGGAAAGGAAATAAACTACAAAAGGAAACAATCAAAGCTCATCAATGCTCCCATGGCCTCCTCTTTTCAGTGCTGATGTAGTTGTTCAGGACCCGTTCTTCTTCCAATTGCTTAGTCAGCCTCTGAATCTTCCGTTCCTGCTCGTTGAACTTCTCTCGATAGAAATCCCGTTCTTCCTTTAGCTGCGCCCAAGATCTCTTCATGGTGTCAAAATCAGTAGGTATCTGAGGAGGGAGGACAGTTGGAGGAACCCCATCTTCATCAGGAGATTCAAGAATGAGAGGTCTAACAGCTTCGTAGGGCATGCCTAACTTCTGAGCACGGATGCGGACCCATTTGCAATAGGGTTTCAATGGCAGGGAAGTCTTTGGTCCCAACTCATGTGGGTCAGCTTTGTGAATTTTGTCCCAAGCTTTAATGAATCCCTGGCGTAGTTTGTCACTGTCTGCCTGAAATTCAAAATGGAAGTGAGGAACCAGCATTTCATGAGGCCCATCTCCTCTGGCTCTTCCAAACTGTCGGAGAGATAAGCATGGATTGTAACAGATTCCACCTTGGATACCAATCAATGGAACATACGGGTATTCCCCGCATCTATCAATAACAGCTACCTCATCCAAACCTCTGAGAGTCCAAGTAATGTCACTATCAGTGAGAGACATTAACCTCCGAGCCCAACCTTTTCCTTCTTCATTCTTCAGCACGAACTTAGGAAGGTGGGAAATAAACCACCTTACTAGCAAAGGAGCACAACACCACGGAGTCCCCCGTTTTCGAGCAGTACGAGCATAGAGTTGTTGTAGAATATCACCCAAAAGAGTGGGTACCGGATTCCGAGACATGAAGATCCTTATGACATGGATACTGATAAAGGTGTCAGGGTTGGGAAACAGTACCAGACCATAGATCAAAAGAGCTAGAACATCCTCATATGCCTTGAAGTCCAAGTCATTCCAGAAATCATTAGCCTTGCCAACCAGAAATTTGACCAAAAAGCCGTTGATCCCATTTCTAGTTTCCCAGATTGGACAATACCTCTTCCTTGGTCAAGGGGAGAATTGCAGCAATTTCTTCAGGCCTAGGAGTCTTTTCCAAACCAGTGAATGGAGTTTGTTCCAAGACAGGAATCCCAAGCAAATAAGAAAATTCTTCCAGGGTAGGAACCAGCTGGAAGTCTTGAAAGGTGAAACAATGGTACAGAGGGTCATAAAACTGGGTCAGAACACTTATCAATTGTTGGTCCCATTTTGCAGTGATCAAGCCAAGGAGAGAACCATGTCTGTTGATGAAGGAAGAAGTGTTTGGAATCCTTCCAACCAAATCCTTGAGTAAAACTGGTGGTTGAACAAAGTTGAGCCGGACAGTATTTCTGCGCACGGGCATCATGATGTCCTACAAAACAGAGCAAAGATGAAACCTTTTTTGTCTTTGAAATGGGTTAGTCCTTTGTACAGGATGCATGCAATGGTATGATGGCATGATGCTATGATGAAACACACCACAAGTATTCACATAGGCAAATAAGGCACACAAGTCACACAAGACACCCTTAGGTTTCAGGCCAGCATGAGTTTCAGGTATTACCCTCTTTTGGTTTTGTTGGTTAAAACCTGTCTTATTAAAAGTAACCGGGTTCTAAAGGATCTCAAATCATTGGCTACCCTCAATCGGTCACAACTCTAGCATCGCAATCTTTTCTCGCGGCCAGAACCATCTCGAGAGTTTAGCCTCAATGAGTGTAGCATACTGCTACTGTCCTAATAGCCAAGTTGGTCAATTTAGGGTTCTAAGGTTGGTTGGTGTTTAATGACCCCTTAGAAGACCTATATTCTCCCCGTTACAACACAAGGGATATAGGTACAGACTAAGATGCCACACCAACGTAGCCACTGCTTCACCCATGTCGGTCTACGCCGGACAGGTCCCTCACAGATTATGCTACCTAAAAAGGGTATATCCCAGATCCGGGTTAGGATCTATGAACTCCGATGCAAAGCCCACAAATATAAAAGCAAACAAAGCAAACAATTGAAAACAAAGGTGATCTAAGCCCTAAGGTTACTCCACTTTTAAAAGTTCTCCCCAGCAGAGTCGCCAGTTCTGTGATACGGTGGGAGAACTGACTTGAGGTTTTGCGTTTGTTTTCGCAAATGTTTCGGTTGAGCAAGAGTCGCCACCGACTTTTTATTTTATCCTAAGGAAAGGTTAAAAAGCACAGCAAAAAACCTTTTGAGATGTTTTCTTGGGTTCGGGGAGTAGATTATAGAAAGGGAAGGTATTAGCACCCTTTCTATCCATGGTTATCCATGGGCTCTTAGTTACTTGCTTAGATCACTTGCCTTTTATTTTCAATTGGTTTGAAATGGTGCTTTGTGTGTGGGTTTGAAAATGTTTGTGTCGGCACAACTAGTCGTCTCTAAACGATCATGGACCAGTTGCCTTTCACCCCTGACAGGACAGGTTTTAGGCCATGGTTAGCTTGCATATGTTGTAAGGAAGGTAGAGGAACAGGTTTGGACAAGAATGCTCGAAGGGATTGAGAGATAGCACTCAATCTGCAGGGGTTGCCCTGTTTGAGCAGTTTCAAGGTGATTCTGAGATGGAGGGTGCTTGAGAGGTTCAGGACTCGTGCCAAAGCTTGGATATGTTCTATGGAATGTGTTTGATAGCTTTTGTGTTGTGTTTTTATGCTGAAGAGAGAGTTGTGATAAGTTATGCACTTTTCTTCTATGTTAAGCAACAAAAGCAAGTTGATGGTTTTAGGTCAGTAGGGGGCCTCCTAATGTGCTGCATAATCTTCTCTTGATCAGAGCAACTTGTCCATAATCTTGTGCCAAAAGGATTTAGCTTGTACCTTCTTGATTTCTAAATTGACATAAAGCTAATCTTTTCAAAAATGGAAAGTTCACTTTATCTAGTTTAGGATTAATCCACTATGCAATGTTAGAACACAAAGAACATGGCCTTAACACATTGAATATGCATTAAATTATTGAGTATGGAATGGTTCAAGGACCTGTAATCAAGCATAAAGCAAGCTGATTTCAAATTTGCAAGATTATGAACATGTTTTGATGAAGAACAAAAGTGAATTTTTGCCAACTTGTGAAATTCGAATCTCTCAAGTTATGAGGTTGTTTGATGAGTTCTTGGACATTTTGGAAAGCTTGGAATGTGTAATACAATCCATCTTTGAAATGCAAATTAAAATTCCAAGTGGAAGGGTATGAAAAGTGGCCTTGAAGTGGGGTAGAAAACCTTGTCAAAATAGGTTAAAATTTCACTAAGTTAAAAATGGTTTAGTGCCCTTATTCAAAAAATTGTAACTTGAGATACAAGCTTCAAATGAGAAAACTTTGTGAATCAAAGTTGTAGATTATGCAACAAGCTACAACTTTCATGTTTTGACTTTTGTTTGAATCCAAATGGATCTTGGTGAAAAGGTGGGGCAAAGTTGGGAAAAAATTAGGGTTTTTCATAACTTAGAAAAATTCTAAGTTATGAAAAATTCCATTTTCAAACCCTAATTTGCATTTTGTGATTTCTTGGTGAACAAGTTTCATGATTTGGCAAGTTTTGATGAAAAATGAATCTTGACTCTTGATTTTGACCAAAAAGTCAAAGTTTGACTTTTCTGTATACAGTCAAAATTGATCAATTGACTGGGAAATTCAACTGTCAATCTTGTGTACTTGGGATCTTTTGAGCTTGATGAATGTGTCAAGACCATTTCATGGGGTCCTTGAGTCCATATGTGAACTTGGTTTGCCATTGGCTAGGTCAAACAGTCAAAAATTTCCTTTGTGCAGTCAAAACCCTAAAAATGACCATTTTGCCCTTTTGATGATCTGATCAAATTTCTTGGAGAATTGTGATCCAAACTTGATCAAATGGTCCATATGAGTTCAATATGTTGATGTGGGTCAATTTTCATGAGGTTTGACTGTCAATTGGCCACAGTTGACTTTTTCCCCAATACAGCTGATTTCTAGGTCAACTGTCCAATTGACTGGGCAAAACTTGGAATCAAGACTTGAAACTTGGTATGGATAAACTTGGGAGTCCAATATGAAGCATGAAAGTCATCTTAGGCATTTTAGGTCAAAACATCTTTGTTCAACCACAAACCCTAGTTTGGTTTAACAGTGCAAGGAGAAGTCTTGAGCAGAGGAAACCCTAACTGGATCTTGATCTTCAAAGGTCTTGTGATGAGAAAATGTTGAGGAAATGGGAGGGAAAATTTTGGGGTTCAACAAATAGTTCATATTGTTTTCAATTGCTTGACTTGTATGCTTTATCCTTGTGGGTTTGAATCGGAGTTACTATAGATCCTAACTCGGATCTGAGGGACACCCTTTAGGTAAGTAGCAATAAACTGTGAGGGAACTGTACAGCGTAGACCGATACGGTTGAAGCAGTAGCTACGTTAGTGTGGCACTTTAGTTTGTACCGATATCCCTTATGGCACAACAAGGAGAATATGGGTCTGCTAAGGGGTCATTAAGCACCAACTGATCTTAGAACCTATAATTGACCAACTTGGCCATAGAACAGTAGCAGTATGCTACACTCATTGAGACCAAACTCTCGCAATGATTCCGGCCACAAGAAAAGGTTGCTAAACTGGAATTATGACCGACCGAGGGTGGTCAGTGATATTGAGATCCTCTAGAACCCGGTTATTATTTCTAGGACAGGTTTGAACCAACTATACTGAAAGAGGGTAGTACCTAAGCTCCTTGCCAGCCTGAAATCTAAGGGTTATCTGTGTGACTTGTTTGCCCTTACCATGTTTGCTATCTGTGAATACTTGTGGTGTATTTCTATCATGACATCATGCATCATGACATTGCATGCATATTGCATTGGACTAACCATTTCAAAGACCAATGGGATTCATCTTTGTTCTGTTTTGTAGGTCATGGCATCTATGCATAGAAACACTATTCGGATCAGCTTTGTACAGATTCCCACTCAGCTTAGAGATTTGGTTGCAAAGGTTCCAGACACTTCCTCCTTTATCAGAAGACATGGGAACCTCCTCAATCTAGTCACCTCCAAGCTGGATGAACAGATGATGAGTGTCTTAGTCCAGTTCTTTGATTCGTTGTACTACTGCTTCACTTTTCTGGACTACCAGTTGGTCCCTACCTTGGAAGAGTTCTCTGATCTACTTGGCATCTCCATTCTAGAGCAGACCCCATTTACAGGTTCGGAGAAAGTCCTTAGGCCGGAAGAGATTGCTTCAGCCCTCCATCTGACAAAGGCTGAGGTAATGTCTAATTGGGAAACTCGGAGTGGGACAAAAGGCTTCTTAACTAAGTTCTTGGTTGGTCGGGCTAATCAGTTATGGGACAGTTTAGACTTTCAGGTGTTCGAAGACATCCTGGCTCTTCTTATTTATGGTCTGGTTCTATTTCCAAACTCAGATTCCTTTGTCGACGTGAATGCGGTGAAGATTTTCATATCCTGTAATCCGGTGCCCACTCTCTTGGGTGATATTCTGCATACCCTCTATGCCTGTACTGCTCGGAAACGGGGAACCCTTATGTGCTGTACACCATTGCTGGCGAGGTGGTTTATTTCTCACCTCCCCAAATCAGTTTTGAAGAACAAGGAAGGCATGGGTTGGGCCTACAGGATTATGTCCCTTGCTCACACGGACATCATTTGGACTATTAAAGGCATGGAAGACATGGCTATTATTGATTGCTATGGGGAATACCCCAATGTTCAACTGCTAGGAATCAATGGAGGGATAACCTATAACCCTTGTCTAGCCTTACGACAGTTTGGGCAAGCTAGGAGGGAAGGACCTCATGATTTGTTGATGCCAAGAATTGTCTTTGACTTCCAATGGGACAGTGACGAGCATCGCCGAAGATTCATACGAGCCTGGGATAGGGTGCACAGGTCTGATTCACACGAGTTAGGTGTGAATACTTCTCTTCCGATGGAACCATATCTCCGGTGGGTTCGTACACGTGCCCGGAAGCTAGGGATGCCCTACGAAGCTGTCTTGCCTGTGATAGTTGAACTTGCTGATAAAGAAGGGGTTCCTCCTACCATCCTCCACCCATACATGCCTACTGACATTGGGGCATTAAAGAGGTCTTGGATCCAGCTAAGAGAAGAGCGGGATACTTACAGAGAAAAGTATCACGAACAAGAGCGAAAGATCCTGAAGTTGACAAGGCAACTGGAGAACGAGTAGATCATCAACATGTCAGCACCAACAGAAAACGACCATGGGAGCGCTGATGTCTTTTGTTATTTCTAGTTTTGATTTACTTTTCAGTTTTTCTTTTTGTAACGCCTTAAAGGCATTTATTGAACATTGAATTCAAGTTTTATCTAATAAAAGTGTGTTTCATTTTGGTTTACGAATTTGAATCTCCAAAGTATTTGAAATCATATCATACGCATTTCATTCCCATGCACTTCATCATAGGTACCTTTACAGGTTTCTCATCTTCTTCGCTGTTTATTTCAGCACATCATGTCTTTTGAAACATCAACTGATCAAGCCATCAAGGCTCTGCAAGCTCAAAACGACCAGTTCCAAGAAATGTTCATGAATTTGGCTAAGGGTCAGCAAGATCTGAAGACTCTTATCTTGAAGGATAAGAAGAAGAAGGCGGTCCTACTGAATATGGGTCACAGATTTGGAAACAATTTGTAGGAAGAGGTTGATCTGACTCACTCATCTGGAGGGGGAGAAAACCTAGAAGAAAGGAGGGCTCCTAGCCCTGTGGTTTCTTACAACGAGACTGACTTTGACGAAGACCAGTATCCTCCGGCTGAGGATAGGTATAAGTAACTCGAAGACCGGTTGAGCACAAAGGAGGTCCAGAAAGTCCCTAGTCTGGACTTTGGAGATTTGGTTTGTCATCTGGGGTGGTAATTCCCCACAAGTTTAAAGCACCAGTCTTTTCTAAATACGACGGGGTTTCTTTCAAGATAGTCTTTCAGGGACTCAACTTGAATGGTTTTACCAGCTGGAAGGAGCTAGTATTCGTAATTGGGAAGACCTTGTTGTTGCGTTCTACAAGCAGTACCAATACAACGCCGACCTCGCTCCCACGCGTACCCAACTTCAGGGTATGTCTATGGGTGCGAGCGAAGGTTTCAAAGACTACGCTCAGAAGTGGAGGGACCTTGCTGGAAGAGTACAACCTCCCTTGGCTGATAGGGAACTAGTGGATATGTTTTTGGGGACCTTGTCTGGTCCGTATTTCAACCATCTGATTGGAAGTTCATCGTCCGGGTTTACTGAGCGGATTATGACTGGGGAAAGAGTTGAAGCCGGTATCAAGAGTGGTAAAATACAGAAGGGTGCTTCGTCAAGCACCAAGAAGAAGCCTTTTAAGAAGGAATCCAGTGTTGATTACAGCTCAAAGAGCCATAACAAACCTGAACGATGCCAAGCAGTTAATGCGGTGGTTATATCAAGACATGTTATTGCTCCTCAGCGCAACAATCAGCCAAGGGCCGAGAGACCGCGAAGGCAATTCACCCAGCTTCATATGACCCTGTCTCAGATTCTGCCGCAGTTATTGAAGACCAAGTTGGTGATTCCGGAGGAGGCCCCGAAGAATCCCAGCACTACATCACCGATGTATAATCCGAACGCCCGCTTTGCTTTTCACACTGATAGCCCGGGGCATGATACAAATAATTGCTGGGTCTTGAAGAACAAAGTGCAGGACCTGATTGATGCTAAGGAGATTGAATTTGAAGCACCGGAAAAGCCTAATGTCATAACGGCACCGATGCCCAAACACGACGCGGGAGTGAATGCTATTGGGGATGATGAGTAAGAGTTTGATATTGACAGCTGGATATACCCGACTGCTGATGGTGGACTAAGCAATTGGACAGCAAAGGATTCTACGCCGGTTTCTTTTATTACCCAATAATGATACTTTTTGTTTTGAGTTTGTAACAGACAATTTTTAAACTTTACGGCCCGGTGTCTTACCCGAGGCACCGTGGCTTTGTTTGTGAGGGCTTGATATTTGTCATCTCCATATATCATTAATAAAAGCATTGGACGTTTTTTGCTTTTCAAATTTTGCGCTCCTTGTTTTTCTTTTATTATATATTGCAAAATAGCTATTTTACACACACTCACATATACAGGTCTACATCCACTCTGGATCTCACTGGTAACGACTCTGCTACTGCCAGTTATGACTTCGAAAGTCCGATCAACTTAGCCGAAGACGAAGTTGAAGATGATTGTGAAGTGCCTGGTGAACTTGCTAGACTGCTACTTCAGGAAGAGAGGGCCATACAACCGCATAAAGAGCCGGTGGAAACAGTAAATCTGGGTAGAGGTAGACAAGAAAGAGGTCAAGATCGGTGCAAATCTAGAGTCTAGTGTTAAGCAATGGCTGATTCAGATGCTGCGAGACTATGTTGAGATCTTTGCCTAGTCTTATAAAGATATGCCTGGGTTGGATACTGATATTGTGGTTCACCGCCTGCCTACCAAGGAAGACTATCCTCCAGTGAAACAGAAGGTTCGCCGAATGCGCCCAGAGATGTCTGAGAAAATCAAGGCTGAAGTTATGAAACAATTTGACGTTGGTTTTCTAGCAGTTACTTCTTACCCACAGTGGGTGGCCAACGTGGTTCCTGTGCCGAAGAAGGATGGTAAGGTTCAAATGTGTGTTGACTATAGGGATCTGAACAGGGCAAGCCCCAAGGATGATTTCCCTCTACCTCATATCGACGTTCTGGTTGACAACACCGCACATCATAAGGTCTTCCCCTTTATGGATGGTTTCTCCAGTTATAATCAGATTAAAATGGCTCCCGAAGACATGGAGAATACAGCCTTTGTCACTCAATGGGGGTACCTTTTTCTACAAAGTCATGCCTTTTGGATTGAAGAATGTTGGGGCAACGTATCAGCGTGCCATGGTCGCTTTGTTCCACGACATGATCCATCATGAGATTGAGGTATACGTTGACGACATGATTGCAAGATCCCAGACCGAGGAAGAACATCTTGACCATCTTCAGAAGCTATTTGACAGGTTGAAGTTGTACAAGCTGAGGTTAAACCCGAAGAAGTGCACATTCGGGGTGAGATCTGGTAAACTGCTGGGTTTCGTCGTTAGTGATAAAGGTATTCAAGTAGATCCTGCAAAGGTGAAGGCTATATAGGAAATTCCAGCTCCCCGAACGGAAAAAGAAGTCAGAGGCTTTTTGGGACGGTTGAATTACATTTCCCGATTCATCTCACACCTGACTGCTACTTGTGGCCCAATCTTCAAGCTACTGAAGAAAGATCAAGTGGTAAGATGGAATGACGAATGTCAGGCCGCTTTCGAAAGGATCAAAGAATATCTCCAAGAGCCACCCATTCTGATGCCTCCAGTTGAAGGGAGACCTTTGATCTTATACTTGACAGTACTCGATAACTCAATAGGGTGTGTGCTGGGGCAACATGACGAGTCTGGCCGAAAAGAGCATGTTATTTATTACCTTAGCAAAAAGTTTACCGACTGTGAGACCCGATACTCGTTGCTTGAGAAAACTTGTTGCGATTTGGCATGGGCTGCTCGCCGGTTGAGATAGTACATGCTGACTCACACTACTCTATTGATATCAAAAATGGATCCAATCAAGTATATCTTCGAGAAGCCTGCCTTATCCGGGAGAATAGCAAGATGGCAGATGATCTTGATTGAGTATGACATCCAGTACACGACCCAAAAGGAAATTAAGGGAAGTGTGTTGGCAGATCATTCGGCACATCAGGAAGTGGATGATTACCAGTATATGAACTTTGAATTCCCATATGAGAATATCATGATAATGACTGACTGTGAAGAACCTGGACCGGATGAAGGACCTGAGGAAGGATCCCGATGGTCTATGTACTTTGATGGAGCTTCGAACGCTCTGGGTAATGGCATTGGCACCGTGATCATATCTCCTAAAGGCTCTCATACTCCGTTTACCGCCCGACTATGTTTCAACTGCACCAACAATATGGCGGAGTATGAGGCCTGCATCATGGGTCTTCGAGCAGGAATTGACCTAAGTATTAAGTTCTTGAGTGTGTTCGGAGATTCCGCTCTCGTGATCAGTCAGATCAAAGGCGAGTGGGATATGAAACACCCAAATCTTATTCCTTACAAGGAGTATGTTTTGACATTGCTTCCACACTTCGAAGAGATAACCTTTGAACACTTTCCTAGAGAGGAGAATCAGTTAGCGGACGGGCTGGTTACGATGTCTTCTATGTTCAGTCAATTGGGACAACGAAGCTCCCTAGATTATCATTGAAAGGTTGGAAGAACCTGCACATTGCTGTGACATTGAGACTGAAGAGGTAGCAGATAAACCCCGGTTTCATGAGGTGAATAGGTATCTTAAAGCTCAGGAGTACCCCGAGGGTGCATTTGTTAATGATAAGAAGTTTCTGAGGAGGTTCACAGCGAAGTTCTTCATCAGTAATGACATCCTGTAAAGCGTAACCATGATTCTACCTTACTGCGATGTGTGGATAAGAACGAAGCAGAAAGGATTATGGTAGAGTTACATGAAGGTACTTTCGGAACTCACTCCAGTGGACACACCATGGCAAAGAAGATCCTTCGGGAAGGATATTATTGGTCCACAATGGAAGCCGAATGTTATCAACATTCTTGGACCTGTCATACGTTACAAGTCTATGCTGATAAGGTGCACATACCTCCAGTTCCTCTGAACGTCTTAACAGCTTCGTGGCCTTTTGCAATGTGGGGCATCGACATGATCGGCGAGATCAGACCTACAGCATCCAACGGGCATCATTTCATCCTGGTAGCTATTGATTACTTTACAAAATGGGTTGAAGCAGCTTCCTTTGCTACTGTAACCAAGAACATCGTGGCACGGTTCATTCGGCACAATCTGATTTGTCGATATGGTGTACCGGAGAGGATCATAACGGACAATGGTACAAATCTCAACAATAAGATGATCACCGAGCTCTGCAAGCAGTTCAAGATACAGCATCACAACTCTTCTCCCTACCAGCCAAAGATGAATGTGGTTGTTGAAGCGGCTAATAAGAACATTAAGAAGATTGTGCAGAAGATGACGGTGACGTACAAAGACTGGCACGAGATGTTACCTTTTGCTCTTCATGGGTACCGTACCTCAGTGAGGACGTCAACAGGGGCAACACCCTATTCCTTGGTATATGGTATGGAGGCTGTCTTGCCCATTGAAGTTCAGATACCCTCTCTTCGGGTTATGAAGGATGCAGGTTTGAGCGAAGATGACTGGATCCAGACCCGACTTGATCAGCTGAATTTAATAGACGAAAAGAGACTTACTGCTATTTGTCATGGTCAAACGTATCAAAAACGGATGATCAAGGCATTTAACAAGAAAGTTAGACGACAAGAGTATCAAGTTGGGGATCTGGTAATCAAGCACATCATCCTACCTCAAGGTGATCCCAGGGGCAAATGGACCCCTACTTACGAAGGGCCATTTGTGGTTAAGAACACTTTCTCAGGAGGAGCTATGATTCTAACCACCATGGATGGTGACGACCTTCCTCACCCCATCAATGCTGACATAGTGAAACAATACTACGCACAATCAAAGACCCGCTAGGTCGACTGGCCTAGGCAAAAATAAGGGATTCCCGGTGAACCAAAAGGGTTCGGGAAAAAGTAAGGGATGAAAATGTAAAAGATATGTACACCCGACAAGTCGAAAACCCGAAAGGGCGGCTTGGGCAAAAAAGGGTATCCCGGTGGACTGAAAACCCAAAAGGGCGGTCCAGGCAAAAATTAGGGATTAAAGCGTAACACTATGTCTCATTGGATCACCTTAAAACCAGACTTTGGTATCAACTATCAAGCTCGGACGGCACTAATCAATCTGATATACCTTCAACCAAGTAGCAAAGTGATGAGATGCTTGAGGATATAGGGGCAATAGTAGAGTTGGAACCCAGTGGGGTTATTCACATAGCTGTTTTGTTTATTTTTTTCACAAATTATGTAAATTCTATTATTCGGCGGCGTTCTCTTACTAGGACGTCAGCCTCTTGTACAAAAACGCCTATTTACAGGACAAACTTCAAAATCAATACAATTCATTTTCAGAGAAATTTCAAACTGTTTTTCCTTTTTCTGTTTTGTTTTTGCAAAGAACATCCAATGTTCATTTTTGATATATGCATTTGACATTAACTGTTGCTCATGAATATTTACATGCGAAACAAAAGACGATTACTCGTAATATCAAAAACAGGGGCAGATAAGAAATGTCCAAACTGTACAGTTTCTCTGTCCACCAGGTACAAGGTAGATTTAGCTGAAGAATATGGCTAAGGTACATTCACTCTCCGCAGAGTAAGAAAAGACAGTAATGTTAACTCTCCCCAGCTGAGACTTGCAACTGCGAATGAATCGGTAATATTCTCCCCAAGCAGAGTTTATCTACCATCAGCGTTAAAAAGTCTTATATCCCCGGCGGAGTATATATATCCCCAGTGGAGTTTGAAATTTTTCCCAATGCAATCTGAAAAAGCTTCCCCAGTGGAGTGTGGAGAATCATCCCCGGTAGACTTTGGAAGATTGTCCCTAGAAGAGCCTAAATGGCTATCCCCAGTGAAGTCGCAACTGAAGATCATCCCCAGTGGAGTTCATTCTTTTCACAAACAGGAATTCAATCCCCAACAGGATTCAGTATCATCAGCAACGGTTATTCATCCCCAGCGGAATTTATCGGTGGAATCCTCAACAGAACATCTCTTCCTCACAGAGTAATCTCCTCATCAGTTTATCCCCCAACGGAGTTATCCTCTCCTACAGGTTTATTCTCACAGTCATCTTCATTCTCCATCCCCAACGGAAACGAAGAATTCAACTTTTTTCTCCAGCAGCTATCCGGGATTTATTTTCCCCAGCTAAAAACATTACATTTCCATACATCATGACACATGCATATACGCATCATATAACACAATCTCATTTATTTTGAGAACATCATTGCTTGATACATATCATGCATTACATACAACTAACCTTTACCTTTCAGGAAGGATGCAGTTAAATTCTCATAAAATTCAAAGCTATGAAGCTTTTATCTCAGTCGAATTACTGACAAGTTCTTAAATCTCAACAGAGTTTTTCTCAGTTGAATTACAGACAAGGTCCTAAATCTCGACAAAGGTCCTCCGTTGAATTACAAACAAGTTCCTAAATCTCAGCAGAGAAGTTTTCTCAATTGAATTACGGGCGAGTTCTTAAATCTCGATGAAGATGTTTCCCCAAGTCGAATTACTGACAAGTTCCTAAATCTCAACAAAGTTTTTCTCAGTTGAATTATAGACAAGGTCCTAAATCTCGACAAAGTTCCTCCATTGAATTATAGACAAGTTCCTAAATCTCAGTAGGGAAGGTTTCTCAGTTGAATTACGGGCGAGTTCTTAAATCTCGAAGAAGATGTTTCCCCAAGTCGAATTACTGACAAGTTCTTAAATATCAACAGAGTTTTTCTCAGTTGAATTACAGACAAGGTCCTAAATCTCGACAAAGTTCCTCCAGTCGAATTACTGACAAGTTCTTAAATCTCAACAGAGTTTTTCTCAGTTGAATTACAGACAAGGTCCTAAATCTCGACAAAGTTCCTCCAGTCGAATTACTGACAAGTTCTTAAATCTCAACAGAGATGTTTTTCTCAGTTGAATTACAGACAAGGTCCTAAATCTCGATAAAGTTCCTCTGTTGAATTACAGGCAAGTTCCTAAATCTCAGCAGAGAAGTTTTCTCAGTTGATTTATGGGCGAGTTCTTAAATCTCGATGAAGATGTTTCCCTCCAGTCGAATTACTGACAAGTTCTTAAATCTTAACAGAGTTTTTCTCAGTTGAATTACAGATAAGGTCCTAAATCTCGACAAAGTTCCTCTGTTGAATTAGACAGGTTCCTAAATCTCAGTAGAGAAGTTTTCTCAGTTGAATTACGGGCGAGTTCTTAAATCTCGACGAAGATGTTTCCCCAAGTCGAATTACTGACAAGTTCTTAAATCTCAGCAGAGATTTTTTTCTCAGTTGAATTACAGACAAAGTCCTAAATCTCGACAAAGTTCCTCCGTTGAATTACAGACAAGTTCCTTAATCTCAGCAGATAAGTTTTCTCAGTTGAATTACGGGCGAGTTCTTAAATCTCAATGAAGATGTTTCCCCAAGTCGAATTACTGACGAGTTCTTAAATCTCAGCAGAGATGTTTTTCTCAGTTGAATTACAGACAAGGTCCTAAATCTCGACAAAGTTCCTCCGTTGAAGTACAGACAAGTTCTTAAATCTCAGCAAATGGTTTTTCTCAGATGAATTACAGACAAGGTCCTAAATCTCGATAAAGTTCCTCCGTTGAATTACAGACAAGTTCCTAAATCTCAACAGAGAAGTTTTCTCAGTTGAATTACGGGTGAGTTCTTAAATCTCGACGAAGATGTTTCCCCAAGTCGAATTACTGACAAGTTCTTAAATCTCAACAGAGATGTTTTCTCAATTGAATTACAGACAAGGTCATAAATCTCGACAATATTCCTCCGTTAAATTATATATGAGTTCCTAAATCTCAGCAGAGAAGTTTTCTCAGTTGAATTACGGGCGGGTTCTTAAATCTCGACGAAGATGTTTCCCCTCAGTCGAATTACGGGAAAGTTCCTAAATCTCGACACCTCAGTTGAATTACGGGCAAGTTCCTAAATCTCGACATTTCGGTTGAATTACGGGCAAGTTCCTAAATCTCAACAAAGATCAGACTTCCCCGACGGAATCTTCTACAACAACAAGTATACAAGCTCTTGCTAAGGAATCTCTTATGCGATCAACACTCCTTCAGATGGCATCTTTAAGCCCATCCCCTCATCACCAATCTCCCAAATGGCATCTGTAAGCCCATTCCCGACGTCACAAGGCTGATACCACTTCATGCGAGTGCAAATTTCTGGGCACTCTAGTGTCCAATCATCTTCCACCTTCGGATCACGAAAGGCACGAGAGCCAATCTACATCCTCAGGTTTAAGAAGATTGAACAGGGGAAGTTGTTGTACCCCAAAATTTTCCCTCCCATGTCTCTCAAAACATTGCAAGAAAAACCTCCAAGTTGCTCAAGGTTGCTCAAAGATTGACCAGACAAGCTATCTCCTAAGGCAGTCTACCCCAAATTAGGGTTTTGTGTTGCATAAAGATCCTTGAGTCCAAATGACCTCAAGAGCTCCCTAATGTCCCAATATGTTCTCAAGATCATCCATGTAAAATTTCAAGCCTTTCAAAGGAAGTTTGCTCAGTCAGTTGCTCAAAGGTCCAAAAATCGACTATGCTAGGGCAAAAGTCAACTGTGACCCAAATACAGTCAAACTTCAAGATTTTTTTATCAACATTATCATTTTAAAGTATATTTCATCATTTTATCAAGGGTTGATTATGATTCATCAAGGATTGCTCACAATTCATCAAGATTCAAAAGTTGCTAAATTAGGGTTTTATAGGAAAAGTCAACTCAAATTTGACCAAGCATAACTTTCTCATACTTTATGAGAAATGACCCATCCAAAGCTCATTTTTAAGAGGATAAAATTTCCTACAATCCATCTTCATATCCTAAGATCAAAATATGCACTCATAAGAAGTTATGAATTTGGACATTATAGGTCATTTTTGAAAGTCACCCAAAACACCTTTTATGTCAAAGCTTCTAACTTGAGCATGGAATATAAAAATGAGATGAGACCAAAATTGTTAATTATAGGACATATCAAGCTTTCTAAAAAGTCCAAGAACACCTCCAAAAGTTCAAAATTGAAGAAGTTATGCATTGTTGAAGTTGGACTTTTTTGCAAAATTGTCAAAAGTGAACTATCCCCAAAACATCATATTTTGCCAAATGGGCCCATTCTTTTTTACTTGTTTTGAGTTTGCATTATTTCCCCATGCTCTAGCTTTAGCCATGTGTCCATATCAAATTTTTTATTAATTATTTTGATTTTTATTTGAATTAATTTGATTTAAATCAAATAAAATCAAATAAAATCCAAAGCATTGATACCAATGGATTTTTTACTGTTTCAGGCTTTAATCACAGCTAGCAAACCATTCCCAATCCGTATCAAGGCATTAGAGCATATAAAGATTGAAATCAAGCAAATTTGGAAAGCTTTAATGGAGGATCAAATCAAATATCCAAGCATCAATGTAGGAAGATTTGGACAAAGTTTGTTACCCTAATACACTGAGCAATACATAAGGAAGCGCAGCATACAAGAATCAGGGTTAGAAATCAATTGTGGAGGCAGAACCAAACTTGCAAAAACCAAGAAAAAGTGTGGGATCGAAATCAAGGTTAGAGGTCATTTCAGGGCTTGGCAAGTATCCCAATCGCTTCCTGGTAACCCTCACAAGCAAAACCAATCCAAACCATTCATTTTCAAGTTTCCTAGAGCATTGTAAGTCATCCACGGATTCTCCATATTCTTGAATTTGATTTGCACTATTCTTGCACCCATTGAATAAAATAATTGCATATTTGTGATCATAATATACTTTGCAAGCTTTTGGTATTAACAAATTTCGTTTATCTGACCTATATTGGGATCGACCATAGTTAGGGTTTTCTTGGAGTTTTTGGGGGTTTTCGTTTCAGGTATAATTGATCTTCATGATGGATATGGCTGTGACCAGCTGGTTGAGACGAACTCAACTATGGTTTTAGAATGCATTTCCATGGCGTGTACAGGATTTTAGAGATGCCTGGTTTGTAGTGACGGACCTCTGTCCGTAGGTATAGGTCCTGGAACCTTTAGCAACGGTTCAACGAAGAAGATGAAGGTGTGTCACGCCATCATTGGACCATTCAAATACACGCGCGTTTTTTTGCTTTTTTGACCATTGAGTTTTGTTTTCTTATATTATTATTAATTCATATTATACTAACAATTAAAACAACACAGCATAGTAGCAAGCTTGGCATTGGATATCCCTTCAGGACATGGGTTCGAATCCCAGGTCCCTTATTTTCTTCATGATATTTATTTTCAGGTGATCCAGTGCACATGCCAGCCTAAGACACACCATACTCCCTCACTCCTCAAAGCGCCAAATGGCCAGATGGCCAGATCTGGTGGTCAAGTTTCAGGGGCACACCATAAGCCAGTCAATGCGCATACGCTGGATCAAAAAAGTCAAATGGATTTGCAATATTGGGCCAATATCTTTGCTTTCAGCACCTCCCAATATCCGGCCCAAACTCTCTTTCTCTTATATTTTCTTTTTATTAATTTAATTGCTTTATTTTATTTAATTAATTACTAACCAATAACAAATTTTCCTTTTATCAAAAAATCACAAAAATATCATTTTGTCCAATTAAAATTAAGAACTTTATTTTTCTTTAATAAATTTTAATTAATTAATTAGGTTTTTAATTATAGGAAACTTTAATTTATTTTGTAAATAAATAAAATCAATTAGAAATCATTAGGTTTTAATTCATTTAATTATTTTTTTTCTTTCTTAAAATAATCAAAAACTCCAAAAATATGTCATTAATTATTTTTTTTCATTTGATTAATTTAATAATTAATTTAATGTTTAATTTAGGATTAATTTCTTTTCTTAAAAAGAAAAACAACAAAAAAACATTTCTTCTTTTA
Organism: Vicia faba; assembly: GCA_948472305.1. Taxonomy (NCBI): domain Eukaryota; kingdom Viridiplantae; phylum Streptophyta; class Magnoliopsida; order Fabales; family Fabaceae; genus Vicia; species Vicia faba. The sequence goes on from OX451739.1 coordinate 475,585,354, forward strand.
AAAAAGGGTCAAAACCGTAATTCTGTATCCTATTTAATTTCGCGTCGCGCTTTATTCTTCTTTATTTAATTATTGATGTATCTGCTCCCGGTTTGTAATAATTAATTAGGACATTTAGTTATTTTACCGCTTTATTTTATTTTCAAAGGGTTGCTTTTGGCGATGTAAATACCCGATGCCTTGTAATTTAATTCCGCACTTTAAATTCTATTAATTATAACTGCTAGATGTTTGATAATAGGGTTTGCATGATAAGACTGAATGTTTAATCTTAAAATCAAATTAGATCACCCTTAACATGTGCAAAGATAAAAATAATTGAAAATGACACACTCGCACATGCGCACTCTTAGGGTACACCCCACTTGGTTGCCTTCGTACATGGTCATTAAGTATAGGTCGATTTAGAGGTCGTCTTCTTGTCTAAAAGATCATAGTTGCCTCGAAATGGTTGCCTCGAATATTGTTGCCTCAAACAAATGATCTAAGACATTAGGGTTACCGCTAAGGCGTCCTAACATTGCTTTAGTGACCGTATGTCCCTCATTCGAATTGACCCTCAAACTCCAACGACGGCGCTACCCACTCACTAATAGTGGGATATCATTGTCTAAAGAAAAATAGCATAGAACGATTACGTTTTCGAGTAGGTAGATTAGCTCTTAGATACTTGCTCTTTCAAAACAAAACTTTTCACACTTACACTCCTTTTCGAACAAAGTTTTCAAAACACTTCATTACACTCTTGAGGACAGAAGCAAGAGTTAAATCGAAGTTTTAAAACAAAAACTTTTTCAAACCCACAAGCACAAAGAAAACAATTTTGAAAACAATTGAGCAAGTACCTAAGAGCCCGTAGATAACTACGGATAGAAAGGGTGATAATAACTTCCCTTTCTATAATCTACCCCCCGAACTCAGAATAATCTCGAAAAAGGAATTTTCCTGTGCTTTTTTCCTTTCCTTGTTGGATAAAATAAAAGATGGTGGCGACTCTTGCTTACCGCGACATTTTGCGAACATAGACGCAAAACGCAAACCAACATTCCAAAAAAACAGTCAGTTCTTCCCACCGTATCACAGGCATCTTAGGCGTAAATTAGGGACTTTCTTGGCAAGTAACTACATTAGACAAGACTTGATCATTGGAGAAACAATCTTCTCGGATCCTCATTATACTTCAACAGAAGTTGCTGCTCATGATTCCAAAAGTTGTTAGAGGGGATAGTGGCCATTGTATCTCAATGTATCTTTCCCATTATATACTACCATTTTCTTAACTTTGTAATTACCCATGGAGTCTCGCCATTCGCGGACTACCATTCTATTAATGAAATTTAAGATTTTACCCAATTCTTTGTATTTCTTATTTTATTTAGCTTGCAAAGACTCCATTTATTATTGATAATAACTTTCAAAGCGAAAAGATTAAATAACAAAATTTATTTTCAAAAAGAACTTACAATTTTCCTTTACTTTAAAATTTGTGACGCAAGAGAGAAAAAACAATAAAAGTGGCGATCCCAGGAATGGACGAACTCCAATTGTTTTAAGAAGTTTTGTTTCCCGAGGAAGTTTTTCTCAAGATGTTTTTGTTGTATTAGGTTTGTGACTCCAGTGTCCCTAGTCAAGTTTTGGTTCATTTCTCCTCTTTTATGAGTTTTCACGATATGAAGATTCAATCCAATATTTCTCCAGTGAAGGTTTCATTTGTTTGATAGAAGTTCTTTATTCCCAGAGAAGTTGGTACAATAATAATCTCGAAGAACACGGGCCTCTGTTTTCCCCAGTGAAGAACATATATTGGTTTTCCCTTTGTGAATGTGGTGTTGACCTCCCCAATAAAGTCGGCATGAATCCCCCAGTAAATTTTTTGATGATTAGATGTTTGTCTGCTCTACTTGAAATTGATTTTTCAAATCCCCATTAGAGGCATTACTTTTGAAAACATTTGATTCCCCGTTAAAGTCTGAGTGCTATTCCCAGGTAAAGCATGGGAGAGGATGTTGTATCTCTATATCTGTACTGTTTGGTCGTTATGTTTTATTTACTTCTGAATTACGTTTCTCCCCAATAAAGTTAAACCATGCAGTAGGTTTTGTTTCCTCAGTTGGCGCTTACTTTTTATTGGATTGTTCATCTTGGATGTAATTTAGCCGAGTGTTGATTATGCCCGAGTTAGTTTTGCCTGTTTACTCCCAGTGTTATATATTTGTTTTGTCAGCATATGTGCGATAACACTCATATATTCATACATACATCATGCATAGCTAAAATTGGAAAATCATTGCTCATTCCCATTCGTTAATATTGTGTTTACATATTGCCCTGTTTTGCAGAGTTATGTTATCCTCTCTCCAATAGAGTATTGGCCTTAAGTAGAAAGCATATATTCTTTCAATTTCCCCACTGAGTTATCCCTCATGGAAGATTTTTGCTTTAGCCTTCTTGTACAGCTCTTTGTCTGGATGATTTGGGTTTCCCTCTTGAGTTTATTTCTCAAAAGAAGTGTTTCAGACAAATGTCTCATTCCAGTTTGTTTCTAGTTTGAATTTTTGGTCCTCGGTAATATTATTACTTTGGATTTCTGCAAGCTTCGAGCATTGGTTTGAGAATGTGCATTTATTTTGCAAGAGAAGACCTTTATCACCTCGGCAGGAATATATTGGCATTTCCCCAAGAAGTCATAATTCATTCCCCCAGGAAGCCATATTACTTTCCCCGAAAATCATTTATTTTTACAATCCTTCCTATAACAACAAGTAACAGGTCTCTTTATTTGAGCAACCTGTACTTCCCTGTAAAAGTTGACGTGACTTTTTTTCTATCTTCTCTATGAGTTGATAGTTTGCAGTCCGTTGCCAAATTACTCCAATGGATGGCAAGACTTTCATTATTGCAGAGACAGTTCATTTTGAAATCTTTACAAGTGGTAGTCTCTTTATTTGAGACAGCTTATATGTTACCCTTTCCAGGCGGAGTGCCTTGGTTAAAGAAGAAGTTGAGAACCGTTCTAGGTGAAATGCCAGTATTTTGGGGAAACTTGTTATCTTTTTGCTACCCTCAGTAACCGTTGGTAGTTCATCGTTAGTGAACGACGATGCAATGATATATTTTCTCTCTACCTTCAGTGAAAGTTGGTAGGTCACCTTCAGTGAAAGTTGGTGATTGTTATCTTTTTTCTACCCTCAGTGAACATTGGTAGTTTATCGTCAGTGAATGGCGGTGCTATAATATATATTTTGTCTCTAACTTCAGTGAAAGTTGGTAGGTCACCTTCAGTGAAAGTTAGTGATTGTTATCTTTTTGCTACCCTCAATGAACGTTGGTAGTTCATCATCAGTGAACGGCAGTGCTATGATATATTTTCTCTCTACCTTCAGTGAAAGTTGGTAGGTCACCTTCAGTGAAAGTTAGTGATTGTTATCTTTTTGCTATCCTCGGTGAACGTTGGTAGTTCACCGTCAGTGAATGGCGGTGCTATGATATATATTTTCTCTCTACCTTCAGTGAAAGTTGGTAGGTCACCTTCAGTGAAAGTTGGTGATTGTTATCTTTTTTTCTACCCTCAGTGAACGTTGGTAGTTCATCATCAGTGAACGGAGGGTCTATGATATATTTTCTCTCTACCTTCAGTGAAAGTTGGTAGGTCACCTTCAATGAAAGTTGGTGATTGTTATCTTTTTCTATCCTTAGTGAACGTTGGTAGTTCATCGTCAGTGAACGGCGGTGCTATGATATATATTTTCTCTCTACCTTCAGTGAAATTTGGTGATTGTTATCTTTTTGCTACCCTCAGTGAACGTTGGTAGTTCATCATCAGTGAACGGTCGTGCTATGATATATTTTCTCTCTACCTTCAGTGAAAGTTGGTAGGTCACCTTCAATGAAAGTTGGTGCTTGTTATCTTTTTTCTACCCTCAGTGAACGTTGGTAGTTCATCGTCAATGAACGGCGGTGCTATGATATATTTTCTCTCTACCTTCATTGAAAGTTGGTAGGTCACCTTCAGTGAAAGTTGGTGATTATTATATTTTTTCTACCCTCGGTGAATGTTGGTAGTTCATCGTCAGTGAACGGCGATGCTATGATATTTCTTTTCCTTCTACCTTCAGTGAATGTTGGTAGCTCACCGTCAGTGAACGTCAGTGTTGTTATTTCTTTCCTCTTTCTAGATTCAGTGAACGTTGGTCATTTCGCCTTCAGTAGGAGTTGGTGTATCCTTTTACCATTTTACCATTCTCTCTAAGTCGAGTCTTTTGATCCATCAGTGATTTATTTTCCTGGTCAGGTTGCTCTCTTGTTTCTTTATTTTGGTACATCCCCAGTGGTGTTTTGCGTCCCTTTGGAGTTGTCCATGTGCACTCATATTCATAAGCATTGCATGGCATCTTAGGGCCAAGAATAGGGTTTGTTTTATATTTAAGTATCTTCGATTGCATCGACATGAAGGTTTTTAACCTTTGTATCTCCGGATAGAAGAAACTTAAATAAGGGCAGCTGTTGTACCCCAATTTTTGCCCCTAAGATCCCTTCATCATACCATATTGATTCAATCAAAACAAGATCACATTAGGGTCCTTGGTTCTCCTCCCTATCTTTAGCTTTGCTCTTTGAGGAATCACCAAGCACCTTGACTTTTTTTCTTATGTGATCATGAATATTTTGTCTTGATTTTTCCTTTTAATTAATGAAATGCAATTTTGGTTTGTCTTGTTTGTTACTAATGTAGGTAAAGGCAATGAGGTTTAGCAAGTTGCTCCATGGGCTCATGAGTTTTTTCCCATGCCCTAGTCAATAAATCTTGAGGAGTTCAAACCTCACCATTGGATTAGTTTTGGAAGAAACGGCATGGCAAGGTTATTTTGATTCACCATATTTTAAGGTTATCAAATTTGATTCAAAAGTAAAAGGGGTTGATTGAAGAAGTTGTCATGTTTGGACAAGGCTTTGTTCCCATTGGTCACAAGTGCATATTTCTCTCAATTCTCAAGATATGGAAGTGGTTTTGGTGGCTATGAGTTCTCATTTCATCCTCAACAACTTCTATTTACAAAGCATTTGTGTTGGTACAAGAAGTTTGTTCAAAATTGTCAAAGTTCCTCAAAGCATTTTCTTGATCTAAGAGCTAGGGGTTTGAACTTCAAAGAAGCATATCTTGCTCATCTTTTGGTATTTTTTATATATTCCAAAAACATCCTTCTCTTTAAATGGTTATCAATAAATCACTTCAAAAGTTTCAAGGAGTTTTCATGTTGAAAAAACTTGATGATGAAGAAAGATTACAAGTCCTCCAGATGAACCCCCAATTTCTCATGTGTGACTTCAAATTATCATAACTTGGTCAATTTTTATCACCTTGAGCCCATTAATTTTCCACAATGATCTTGAGGATGTTAACTTTATGCCTTCCTTTATGTGAAAAGTTAGAAGATGGATGGAAGATTCTCTAAGGATACAAAAGATTATAGGTGATTTCATGATTTTTTGCCAACTTCAACAATTCATAACTCTCTCAATTTTTGGAGATTTTGAAGGGTTCAAGTTTCAAACTGTTATTCAAGAGGTCTATTTCATGCCATATTTTTTGGTCAAGAGAAAATTTCAAGTGGAAGGTCATGTTTGGATGCAAAACATTATAGGTCACTTTTGAAGAAAAAACTTGAAATATTTCTAAGTATGGAAAGTCAACTTCTTTTTCCCAACTTTGACTCAATGCAAGTTTCAGCTCAAGCATCCATTTGATTCCATTATTTTTCCATTGCAAAGCTTGTAACCTCATATTTTTAAAGCATCAAGAATCATGCCCTAAGACCCCTTAAGCTGAGAATGCCATTGATTTGAACTTGGTAACTTAGAACTGAAGTTTCTTCAAAAGTCAGATTTGAAATTATTGGTTTAGCTTCTAAACACTTTATTTCTGTGCATTTTTGCCTCTAAACATGTTTAGTGAACTTCCAGAAGTGATTATCACAACAAAACGCACGTTTTGGATGAGTTTTGATCAAATTAGAAGTCACACTTTTCTTGTTTGCAACTTCACACGATTTCCCTCCAAACTTCATCATTTCACACGCTTGGACATTCCATTTGATTCCCTATAAATAGAGGGTCATCCCCCATTCATTTCCTAAAGCTTCGATAGCCAGAATCACCCTGCCAAACTTGTTCCATAACTAAAAATTCTGCAACTTCGAAATCTATTTTAAAGCCTTTTTCAATCCAATTTTTCTATCAATTTACTTTCCTTGATCTTCCCTGAAGCTAACCATATAATTGCATTCAAGAATCGTGCCCTATATTGCTCCATAGAAGTCCAGTTTCAGAGCTCTGCAACTCAACTTCAATAGGTAGATTTCTCATCAATTCTTCAAAACTTTGATATAATTGTGATGTTGTCATTGCCCTGGCTCTTGTCGCAACACTTACTTTTATCTGGAAACTTATTTTGACCATGAAACTTCAAATCCCTTTTCAAAACTTTCTTTCCATATTGCTTGAGCTACAGTTTATATAAATTTATCGCGAAGGAGTGGTTGTCTTCGTCTTCAAGAGACGAAGCGAATGGCATAGGTCACACGCTCTAATTTTACAGATTGAGCAACCTGGTTTTGGGACTGGCTGGAGGTTGAAGATGACCAACGTGTCATCCTTCAACCAATGAAACAGCGCCATTTGGATTTTTTGAATTTCTGATTTACATTTGATTCAATGCTTTATTCACTAATGACCATGATATGCACAATGCGCAGATCCTTTGGATTTGACCACTTACGATTGCTTAACATAGCGCTAAATTTTGTCCCGATTCGAATAAATGATCATTTGTGGCCCAAACCTATGTTTGCAAGCCCAAGTATATTAATTTGATCCCTTTGATCCAATAACCTTGAGATTCATTGTGTGGAGGCTTTGGTTCTACCAATCCTCTAATGGATCTACAACACTTTTGGTCAACGCGGATCACTTAAACATCGTTGATCATTAAATGGTACTTTTGAGGATTCTAAATGGATGATATACTTAACAAAAAGTAAATGCAACTTGTTATGTGGAGACTTTGGTTCTACCAATCCTCTAATAAGTTCCAAATGCAAGTTTCAAGATGGTCATCCAACTAACCACTAATTATTAAATTGTTTTTACTTTATGCCCTTTTATTTTTTATGCTTTATGTACCATTTACTTTAAGTATTAAATTTCATGTCATTTTTATTTTTCTCACTTGAATCTTTTCTTTTCTATTTTAAGACACCTAATAATCAACATGAACCATAAAAAACTTTAATGATACTTGGACTATTTGGTTACTATCCTTGACATTAATGTAGTATTGGACTTGTTGGACTTAGGGTTAGAAACCTTGGCCTATGTTGGAGACCTTGTGACCTTAATTGATATTTTGTCTGGAGTTCTTGGGTTTTACCTCAATACATTGGGTTGTTTGTTTGTTTTGTGTGCAGGTTATTATGATTACATACTTTGTTTGTAATTTGTAATTCACCCGTACACAGCCGTTACTCTGTCCAATTTTTATGAAGACTTAATACACTTGAAGTTTGGTTCTCTCAAGAGGTTTAGTATCTTTGCTTGTTTGGTTTCAATCCAAAGAATGGGAATTATATATTGGCTCATAATGTCAAGTGTTGGCTTCTTGTTGGTTAGATGGTTCTTATCCCTTTTACCTTATGCTTTAGTATAGTCTCTTCTTCTCCTCACATCTTCTTTAATTTCAAAAAATCTCCTTCCTCCTTTTGAAAACTCTTCTTGTTTTGAAACTTGGACCACTTTCATAATAAACTTGGACTTAGGTCCATGCATTTTCAAAACCTTTTCATAAATAAACTTCAATCAATTTAATAATACCTTGCTATTTTTTGTGAGAAGACTAAAAGTCAATCAATCTCATTTCAAACCATGTTTGCCACTTTGGATTTTATTTTAAAACCTTTCTCAAAAGATTAGACTCTTGTCAATCCTTGTAGTGATGCAAATAACTATACTTCTACAATATATAGTGAAGAGATATATTTTCCACTAGGGTGTTGAGTGAAGCATTGTTGATCTTAAAATCCAGCCATATCCTCCACTTCGAGATGATGCAAATTCTCCTTTCTCATGATTGTGGGTAGTAAGTATATTTTTCCACACGGACAATGACGATGATGTCTTATCTCAAAAAATTAACCAACACAGTTGTGTTTTTTTTTATTTTTAAAGGTGAACTACGTGTACCCTGATCCCTTATTGCATGAAAGGTGGTACGTAGGTACTAAAGGTTCGCAACTGCGGCGGGTGCAAAAATCATAAAAAACATATTTCTTCTCTCATCTCCACCATCTATTTTACATACAACATTTTATAGCCAAAATACACAGATTTTACAAAGAGGTTCTTGTGGAGTACCATAGATGTTTAGGGTTCTAATACCTCCCCTTTGCATAGACAACCCCCTTACCTTGAATATTTCCCCTCTTTTTGGGTTACTCGCTCTTTTCCCATTCCTTTGGAAACAATAAAGCACGATGGTAGTTTTATTTTTGATCTGTATAAGGATAGTCAACCCCATTGCTTAGTTTTAAACATTTCTACCGCTACAATAAGCTCATGAAGTCATGACATTTTTACAAAACGCTTAGTGAAATTTTTATCAAGTTAGGCAGATTTTTTGTCCCAACTTCTTGGCAATTTTCACCAAGTTCCAAGTTGATTTAGACAAAGTGGTCAACATGAAGCTTGTATAAAATGTTTCAAGCTTTCCAAAATGTCCAAGAACTTAAAGAGATCATGCTTGAGGTAGGAGAATCAAAGAGAAGAAGTTGAGCATCCATTATTGAATTACAAGGCATTTTAATGAAGAACACTTGACCAAATCTCAAGCCATGTTGCATAATCTTGCTTTCCAGGCTTTCAAACTTGAAAATCACTCAATAATTAAATGTTTACACCATAGATTAAGCTATTGTCCAAGCATTTGAGCCATTGTCCAAGTGATTAATTCATTTTTGGCACAAAGGTAACATTGTCATTTTGGAAAAGTGGCTTTAATCACAAAGTCCACTCTCCTTGAGCTTTGCACTTGTTTCTTCCAAGTATACACAATCTGAAAGCCAGAAGCAACATGTCTAAAGCCTTTAGCCATTTCATATCATGCTTGTACTATGCATTGGAACAAGGTTATCTCAATGTTACTTCAAAACTAAGTCATCTAGCCATAACTTTATAACTTACAAACCTGATGTTCTCCTTCCCTCCAACCTTTCCCTATAACTAGAGACACTATTATGCAAGAAACACATGAATTGAAAAGCCATGAAACACTCTCATACTCCCTAAAACCAGAATTTGCACAAAAACCTCCATAACTTGTCATTTTTTACTTTAAACACCAATATCACAATCCACTCATGCGTTTTCACTTTTAATCAATCACAAAGCTTCCATACCTCACATATAACTCATCCCCGTCCCTTTTCCAGCACTATAACTTCATCTTCATCTTCCTCCATTTCCAAATATTCAAACCTGCAACTTGACTTCTCCAGCACGATTCAGGCACTTTCAGCATAAAGTAAGAGTTGCATTAGCTTCCTAGGAGTCCAGTGAAGCTATCTAAATCATCACCACACTTCCACGGGTGCTCAAACTCCATACATGATTTCCAGTTTTGAGCAAGTTTCATGTTTATACTTTTGAAAATGGTTGAGAAATGAGCAACTTCAGAAATTCAAAAATGTAAAAATGGAAATGTTGGCGCGAGGAAGAAGATGAAGTTATAATTAGGAATGGGTTTATTTTAAGTTTATTGCAACTTATTCTATAAACGAATTAAACAGCCACCCCGGTGACAGAGGAAGCGCGCGTAAGACATTAGTGTATAGGGACCTGGGTTTGAGCCCCAGTGATACCCTTTTGTTTTTTCATATTTTCTTATATTAGATTCCATGCATACAAGCCACACGCGCCTACCATGGACTTCACATCAACACCATCAGATAAACCAAGCATCTCATCCAACACCGCAAAAAAGCAAGCGTATGGTGCACCCTAAAAAGCCAGCAATACTGAATCAGTACAGGCGCTGGGCTCCTCCATTTTTGGGTCTCTTTCTTTTTTGTTTTTACTTTTTCATACACCCCTTTTACTAACACAGCCAGGCCAATTTTCTTATTTTTATTCCATTTCTGTTTCTAACAAAAAATTGTTTTGGCCCTAACTTTGTTTTGCTATTTTCTCACACCCTTTTTACTTTTTAACACCTCAGCCCAATATCTTTTATATTTTTCATATTTTATTTATTTATTTTCTATTTAATCAAGAATACAATATATATATATATATATATATATATATATATATATATATATATATATATATATATATATATATATATATATATATATATATATATATATATATATATATATATATATATATATATATATATATATATATATATATATATATATATATATATATATATATATATATATATATATATATATATATATATATATATATATATATATATATATATATTTAATTAAATTAAAAACATTTTAATTTAAACACTTATTTTATTTTTGTTAATATTTAGAACTAGATTTTGTTTATTTTCCACACTTTGAAATTTTGTTTTCAAATTAATATTAACATTCAAATTATTTCATAAACAAATTAATAGACTTATGTTTATTTCCTTCTTAATTTCAACTAGGGATGTCAGTTTGGACCTGTTAATGGGGATCCCCGCGGGGAACGCCCCGTTCGGGGCCCCAAAGATGGGGAATTTTCCCCCGTGGGGGCGGGGATGGGGAGAAAAATTCCCCCGAGAGCATTTCGGGGACGGGGACGGGGAATACACCCCCCGCCCCGCGGGGACCCCGCCCCGCCTATTATTTTAATATAGTTAATTTAATATATATATTTTAGATTAGGTTTTTTAGTCATTTCCTTTATGTTTATTTATAAAAATAAATAAATAAATATTCATGTATTTATTAAGAGAGAGAAATGTAAATATTAGACCCTAAAAAAGTTGAAGCGTTTCATTTTCTTCTGCCAGACATTTAGAGTCTCACACGTTAGACTCCTTTTTTTCTTCTCCAGTCAAATCTCCATTCATCTTCCTCTTCCAATTCCATCTTCTCTATTTGGTGTGCTTCCATTATTCACAGCTCTTACAATTTCATCAATAAGGTTTGATTTTCATAAATTTGTTCATGTAATTATTTATAGGAAAAAATAGATTATTTCTCTTTGATTCTCATAAATCTGTTTATATTATTGTTTATAGAAAAAAGTAGATTGTTTCTCCTTGATTCTCATAAACCTGTTCATGTAATTGCTTATAGGAAAAGTTGATTATTTTGATTAAATTTTAATTAAATTGTTTAGAAATTTTAGAGTTATCAAATCATTTGCATATTAAAAAAATATAAAATAATCAAAAAATTACTCATTTTTATCTCCTTTTAAATATTTTTGTGTTCATTTTTTATCTATACTATGCATTTGTAATTAAAATAATGTCGTCAGTTTTTCCTTAAAAAATATTAAAATATTAAAATAATGTCGTCAGTTTTTATAAAAAAAATATTATTATTTTGTGTTCCATTAGTATTTTTAATAAAAAATAATAAATGTCAAATACTAGTATTTTTTAATAACATAATAAATATGTGAATTCTTTGTGCTTTTTATTTTTATAGAAAATATAAACATTTTAAAAAAATAAAATATTAATGAATAAATGTAGGATCTATGGGGATCCCCGCGGGGAACGGGGATCCGAGGGGAACGGGGATGGGGATAGAAATTCCCCCGTGACGGAGATCGGGGACGGGGACGGGGAATGAATTTGATGGCGGGGAAAAAGATGGGGAAGTGTCCCCCCGGCCCCGCCCCGCCCCATTGACATCCCTAATTTCAACTAATTTAGATTTTAGGTTTTGTTAAAATTAATTAACTTCTCTTATAAATTTAATTAGCTTAATTAGGTTAATTACTAAAACTTTTTTCTATCAAAAACCCTAAACAAAGACAATTTATTTCTTCTTTTTTACATTTTGTACATTCTATCATTATTCATGTCCAATGGTTTTTAATAGATAATTAGGGATTTATTGCTTTCTTCCCCTCATTTCATAAACTTGTACCCCCCCATTCCCAAAGCGTTGTAATAACGTAAGATATTTAAATTCCATAATTTATCGGTTTCCTCATTATTGTTAGTAATTAGGGTTTGCATGACAAGATTTAAAATCAAACATTAGACAATCCTAATCCAAGACAATATACATGAAATCAACACACCTTGCACACATGCACCTCTAGGGTCAACCTCACTTGTTATCTCAAATGTAAACAGTCATATCCCTCGAATGTGAGATGTTTTAGCAAAGACCCTCAATTAAAAGATCGTAGTCCCTCGATGACCATTCGATGTTGCCTTCAACAAACGATCTTAGTCCCTTACGACAATTTCTAAAATATCTTACATGTTGCCTTCTATGACTGTACGATGACCCACGCCTATCCCTCACATCCATTGATATGGCTCTCTACCAATCAATGGTAAAATACCACTATCTAAAGGAGGAGGAAAAGAACAAAAAAATTTGAGTAGGTAGATTGCCCTTAATTGTTTCTCACAAACAAAACCATTTCCACACTTCACACTTTCAAAACACTTTTTTCAAACAAATATTTTGTATACATTCTCAATGATACGAGAATCATTACAAAATTTCCTTACATTGGAATCTTGAAAACATCTTTCTAAACACTCATTTTCAACAAATATTTTTAAAACCAACACTTTGTATACATTCTCAACAATACGAGAATCGTTACAAAGTTTGTCGTACAAAGGCGTTTTCAAATATTTTCAAACTTACACAAACACAAAGCATTTCAAAGTGAGCTAGCAATTAAGAGCCCATATATAACTACGGATGAAAAGGGTACTAACACCTTCCCTTTTCATAACCCACCCCCCGAACTCAAGAAAAATTCTCAAAAGGCCTTTCCTGTTCATTTCACCCTTTCCTTTATTGGATAAAATAAAAGTCGGTGGCGACTCTTGCTATCCGTAACATTTGCGATAAAACAAAAAACACCCAAGTCAGTTCTCCCACTATATTACATAATCGGCGACTCTGCTGGGGAATTTAATTCTAAAAGAGGGGTTACCTTTAAGGCTAGATCACCTTTATTAATTTATTTGTTTGCCTTATTTGCTTTACGTTTTGGGTCTATGCTTGGATTTATTATTTGAAAAGATCTTATACCCGGATCTGGGGCATATTAGGTAAGTAGCAATAGATTGTGGAGAGTGTATAGTGTAGACCTATATGTTTGAAGCGATAGCTAAGTTAGTGTAACAAATTTGTGGATACCGGTGTCCCTTGAGTTAAATCAAGGAGAATAGGGGGCCGCTGAGTTGTGTCATGAAGCAATAACTTACCATAGAACCTTAGTTGAATAACTTGGCCATTAGAAAGTAGTGAGACAGCTGGCTTTGGTGCAGACTAAAGTTGGTTGATACTCTACACTACACTCATTGAGATCGGAATTTCTGGATATTTCGGTCGCGAACACAGATTGCTTGTGCTAAAACAATTCCCGATGAAGAAAGATCAGTGATATTGAGATTACTTAAAACCTGGTTACTTCTTTTAGGACAGGTTGAACCAACTAAAACTTCAAGAGGGTACTTACCTACAAACTCCATGCATGATTTTGAACCTAAGGTTAATTGTGTGACTTAGTTGCATTTATGATCTGACAACTTGAACTCCTTGCAGGGTTTGTCTGTATTCATTATCTAACAAACTTGAATTCCTTGCAAGACTTGTTTGTAGTCATTACCCAATAACCTGGACTTCTTGCAAGGCTTACTTGTTTTCACTACCTTACATTTTTTCTTGTTGCATAACATACACATCATATCATCATATCATCATACCATATCATGCTCACTGACCAATTCAAGGATCACAAGGGCCATTGATGCAGGTTATCATGAACCAGACATCTTGCAAGGGGCAAGGAGATTTATTTTCCTCTAACTAAATGCCATCAAAGAATGAAGTACATTATCTTGAGTCAAAGGCTATGACCCACTCGACATGGTGAGCTTGATTCTAGTAGAAGTAAATTCAACTATACGAAGTTCTTCAATCGAAACTGCAGTCAGATTCGACTTCTAACATTTTCTTATGTTTACCCCGCAAGATCCTTGAAAACACTGCATCTACATATCATGCATCATATCATAATAGGTTTTTCCCATACAGGTTTTCTCATCTAATTACTGTTAATTTAAGTAAATATGGCTCTCGAACAGATCGTCAGAAATCTCCAAGTTCATAATGCTCAGTTCAAAGAAATGTTCCTGAACCTATCCAAGGGGAAAGAAGAATTGAAGGCACTCCTCACTGATAGCATGACCAAGAAGAATCCTGAAAACAACAAGGATGACCAGTTGGAATAATTGCAAGCTGAGATGGCAACAATGAGAATCCAGATGATGAGACAAATGGCTCTTATCCAAAACTTAGCTCGGGGGCAAGAAGAGTTGAGAACTCTCATAAGCAAACTTCATCAAGACGAATACAACCATATGGGATGAACGACTAGAATTGGGGAGAAAATCATTAATCAATCTCCAATGAGACATGAAGTTGGCTTGGTTAAAAGTAGGCCTTTTAGGATTGTTACTACATCTAAAGTCCAACAACATCCTCACCAACAACAACAAGGGAATCAGTGTAAACAGAATACACCCAAAAGATTATTTACCAAAATTAACATGTCATTGGCTCAAGCATTGCAACACTTGTTGAAGACCAAGCTGGTGACATTGAAGGATCCTCCTCAAAATCCCAATACTTCTTCTTCTCGTCACAATCCTAATGTTAGGTGAGCATACCACTCCAACAGTCCTAGGCATGACACTGACAGCTGTTGGGCGTTGAAAAATAAGATTTAGGATCTGATTGACGAAGGAATAGTGAAGTTCATGCAAGATGGACAGATCGAGTTCTTCTATTATCCCCCAAATGCCGAGATTGCAAGGCACACTATCTAAAGTGACAAGTTCAAGTGGAGAAGCTTTTTCTTCATTCGAATTTTTGTTTGTAATTTCTCCAGTTTATTCAAACATTTATATTTATGTCAGACTTTTGGTTGTCCTCATTAATGAATTGCATATGTTTGTATTTAGTTAATCCATTTGTTTTCACTATATTTAAACTATGATTTTACTTCCTTTTGTGATATTCAACTCTCGATTAAAATTTATAAGCCTTTAGAGGGAGGATGATGAAAAAATACCGTAATCTCTACATTATGCTTTTGAATAGACCTTGCTAACGATGTACATGTATTGTTTCAAATCCTAAACAGTGGAGTTATAAGGAATATAATCCCTAGTCAACCCCTTTGAGCCTAATAAGTAGGATTTTTCTTTTTCGTATAAATTGAAACCTTTAATCATAACCTGGGGCGGGTAGTTTCTCAGGTAATTCAAATGAGAATAGCATCAGAGATGTCCTTCCAAGTCAAAAGACAGTGATGGTTCCCTATAAAACTGGCAGTCATTATCTTTCAAAATAAGATCCCGCTAATTCAAAACCTATGAAGGAGACTTAAGAAAAAACTAGGGCATCCTGCTGACTATAATCACAAAAGAAACAGTTCAAGCAAAAGGTAGGGATAATAAAATCAAAAAGAGGTCACTACAAATCCTCGACAATAGAAAAATGTTACAAAAATGACTGCCTTCTCAAATAAATTTCTAGTACCCGAACCATCACCAAAATATTATTCCAGACTCAATTGGAATCTAAACGCATAATTAACTGAGTGTGGGGTTGAAGAACATCACGGAGAGTGGGTTGTGTACAAATAAAGTTTGAGCCTTATCCTTTATTTCTTAAACCGTGAACCAGACCATGTTACAATCCTTAAAAGTCCTAGTTGAAGCATGGGTTAGTTTGAAAGCATACTGTTATAAAAGGTATCCTGACTCTTGTAAGGCTTACTATAAATCCTGAGTTGAATTCATATTCTTACATAATTTTGTTGTTTACTAAAAATGTATTTTAAAAACTTCAAGACAAGCATAAATTTTTCATTTATGATACCACTGTTTACATATAACTAATTATTTGACAGCAGAGAAATTTGTACGACAAATTTCCAATGAACGAAAATCCTCTCAGTAAACGGAATCGACTCAAATGGAAAGACACTTCCAATGAAAAACCTTCCATAATATAAGGGCATGGCATGTTATTATTCAACCCATATGTGGCAGTCAAGTTGAGATTCAAAGAATCTCTCAAAAGTGTTGAATAACCAGCGACAGATCTCCATTTGAATCACTTGGGGCATGTTACATTGATTAGGGATTCCAAAAAAACCACTTTGAAATTTGAATCTCCGGTATCATCAAGTTACTTATCTATGCTAGTAGTATCAGATGGTGTTAGTATCATGTCTTCGGATCCATCCATGACAGTTCTTAGAAAAATATTGAGGAAGGTCAAGAATATCAAGAAACTTCATCAAAAAACTTCAAAAAGCAGGTGCACCAGACTAACCCCAGGGGCAAGCAGACTTCCGCATACAAAGGGTCACATATGATCAAGTAAGAATTTTCTAGAATTACTACAACACTTACTACCATAGACAGTGGCAACTATCCACACCCTATGAACACAGACATAGTCGAAAGATACTACGGATAAAAGAGACTCGTTAGGTTGACATGCCTAGGCAAAAATAACGGCATCCCAGCGAACCAAAAGGGTTCGGGAAAAAATTAGGGATATACATACATAAAGTTGGTACACCCGGAAAGTTGAAAACCTGAAAAGGCGGCTTGGGCAAAAAAGGGTATCCCGATGGACTGAAAATCTGAAAAGACGGTCCAGGAAAAAGTTAGAGATTAAAGCGTACAACTATGTCTCGTTATCTCATCACTTGTCTATCAGTAAAAGACTTATCACTCTGATCATCATTTACCATTGACTCTAGGAGATAGGACAATGTTCAAGTCATCCCCACTGAGCAATCTCCACGGGATTATCCCAACAAAGGCATCTTCACTAGCTCATCTTCAACAAAGATACATTCCCCAACAAGTTTAAAATGCCTTCAAACAGAAAGTGGGGAATCTTCTAACTGATAACATAGTCATACTCACCAGCAGATCCGCCTAATGGATAAAGGAACATGATATTCTCCCCAGCAATATCGCCCATCTACGGAATTCCAGTCAGTACAGTTCATGTAAATTCTCTTCCCCAACTGAGTTTAAAAACTGTAAAACTCCTGCAGATTTCCTCTCTTTAGCAAAATTTTATTTCCCCAACAGTCTACATATTTCCCAGCTCGAGTCTATTCCTCAGACTACTTCTCATCAGTGATGAAATTCTTCTCCCCAGTAAAATTGCCACTGTCCCCAGAAAATTACTGCAAAACCTGGAATACGACCAGATACCAATTAAATTTATCCTCCCCAAACAAGTCGGAAGGTTATCCATCTCTTTTATCCCCAATCAGGGTATATAAGAGTTATCTTCCCCGGACGATTCCGAAGATTATCCATCTCTTTTATCCTCAGTCAAGGTATATAAGAATTATCTTCCCCAGACGAGTCGGAAGGTTATCCATCTCTTTTATCCCCAGTCAAGGTATATAAGAATTATCTTTCCCAGATGAATCAGAAGGTTATCCATCTCTTTTATCCCAAGTCAAGGTATATAAGAATTATTTTCCCCAAACGAGTCAGAAGGTTTTCCATCTCTTTTATTCCCAGTCAGGGTGTATAAGAATTATCTTCCCCAGACGAGTCGGAAGGTTACCCATCTCTTTTATCCCCAGTCAGGGTATATAAGAATTATCTTCCCCATACGGATCGGAAGGTTATCCATCTCTTTTATCCCCAGTCAGGGTATATAAGAATTATCTTCCCCATACGAGTTGGAAGATTATCCATCTCTTTTATCCCTAGTCAAGGTATATATGAATTATCTTCCCTAGACGAGTCAGAAGATTATCCATCTATTTTATCCCCAGTCAGGGTATATAAGAATTATCTTCCCCAGACGAGTCAGAAGGTTATCTATCTCTTTTATCCCCAATCAGGGTATATAAGAATTATCTTTCCCAGACGAATCAGAAGGTTATCCATTGCTTTTATCCCCAGTCAGGGTATATAAGAATTATTTTCCCCAGACGATTCGGAATGTTATCCATCTCTTTTATCCCCAGTCAGGGTATATAAGAATTATCTTCCCCAAATGAATCAGAAAGTTATCCATCTCTTTTATCCCCAATCAAGGTATATAAGAATTATCTTCCCAAGACGAATAGGAAGGTTATCCATCTCTTTTATCCCCAGTCAGTGTATATAAGAATTATCTTCCCTAGACGAGTCAGAAGATTATCCATCTCTTTTATGCCCAATCAGGGTATATAACAATTATCTTCCCCATATGAGTCGGAAGGTTATCCATCTCTTTTATCCCCAGTCAGGGTATATAAGAATTACCTTTCCCAGACGAATCAGAAGGTTATCCATCTCTTTTATCTCCAGTCAAGGTATATATGAATTAATTTCCCCAATAGAGTTTCCAGTTCTCTGATACGGTGGGAGAACTGACTTGGTGTTTTGTGTTTTATTGCAAATGTTACGGATAGCAAGAGTTGCCACCGAATTTTTGTATCCAATAAAGGAAAGGCTGAAAAGAACAGGAAAGACCTTTTGAGATTTTTTCTTGAGTTCGGGGGATAGGTTATGAAAAGGGAAGGTGTTAGCACCCTTTTCATCCGCAGTTATCTATGGGCTCTTAATTGCTAGCTCGCTTTGAAATTCTTTGTGCCTATGTAAGTTTGAAAAATGTTTGAAGGTATTTTGAAAATCGTAATTTTGTAATGATTCTCATATCATTGAGAATGTATACAAAATGTTTATTTTGGAAATATTTTGAAAAAACACCTTAGTGCGGAAAACTTTGTATGTGTTCTCAAAAATACGAGAATCATTACAAAGTTTGTTTCCCTAAAAATGGCATTCTCAGATTCCTACATCAAACCTTACATGTAATGCATCAATCATGTTATAATGATGCGTATGAAGAGATCTAACATGTTAGCAACAATTGAAACTGCATGAACACAAAAATGTGAAACTCACCAAACTTACTAAACCGGCGATGATGGAGGGAGTGTTCTGGGATGTTGTGGATTTGAATAAAGGGTGGAATGGAACCCTGAGACCTTCAGTAAGATGATGTGATGTATGGTTTCACTTGAGGAGGGCTGAAAATAAGAGTTTGCTTCTGACCTAGTTTTATGAAATTTTGGAGAATTTTTGGATCTGTTTTTGGAGGCAGCTCGTGTGTCATTTGCATCTGAATATTGTGTGTCTTTATAGAGCATCACTAGGCCAAACAAATTAGGAAAAGACCAAGTGTTCAATGCCTTTCCAAAACCATATGAAACATGTTTTCAAACATCCCATTTTGAGAAGATCATGTCCCAATTATTGTCTCCCACAATTTGTATGGTTTTCAAAGAGTCACTGGGCCTCAAATTTGACCCAAAACCAAGCCCATATGCCTTGGTCCATCATTTACTATTCTATTTAATTTATTATGTATTTAATTGAATAAAAAATAAAATAAATTAAATAAAAATAAAAGATAAGGCATGAGTGGACTTATGGGTCTTTTATCGTGCCATGAACATGTTTGAGCCTAAATAATTTGGTCCATTAGCCCACAATTTCAAAATTGGTCAATGTAAGTTTAATGCATTTCTTAAAAATTTTCTCAATTTGTACTAATCATAACTCTCTCAAATTGCATCATATGAAGGTGATCTTGGACTTTTTAGAAAGCTAGAGATGCCCCCTATAATCTCTATGTTTATCATTTTTTCATTTGAAGACTTTATCTTGATGTAAGTTACCTTGACAAAAAGTGTCTTTTTGTTGACTTTTGAAATGACCTATAATGTTTTGGCCCATATCTCTCAAATGAAGCATTTTTTAGACTTGAGCTTAGAGAGACAAAGTCGTATGGAATTGAAGTTACTTTAAAATGGGATTTGGTTGAGAAAAATATGATGAAGCATGTGAAAGTTATACTTGGTCAAATTTCAGTTGACTTCTCCTTAAGAAAACCCTAATTTAGCAATTTTTTACTTTTGATGAATTGAGAGTTTTCTTGATGAATCATGATCAACCCTTGATAAAATGATCAATGTGGCCTCAAAATATTGATGTTGACCAAAAATATTGAAGTTTGATTGTATGTTGATCACAGTTTACTTTCTGTCCAATAAAGTTAATTTTCAATTATCTGAGCAATTGACTAAGCAAACTTGTGATGCTAGGCTTGAAACTTGTAATGAGGGTACCTTGAAGCATATGAGGAATCATG
Organism: Vicia faba; assembly: GCA_948472305.1. Lineage (NCBI taxonomy): Eukaryota > Viridiplantae > Streptophyta > Magnoliopsida > Fabales > Fabaceae > Vicia > Vicia faba. The sequence continues at coordinate 475,605,813 of OX451739.1, forward strand.
AAACTCACTTGAGGAATTAGAAACTCAATTTTCTTTGAGAAACACAAAACCCTAATCACAGGCAATTGCTTAGGAGTGATGCTTGTGTGTTCAAACCCTTTAGTACTTTTGAGCGATTGAGAACCCTAGAAGCACGAGGGTGTCTTGAATCAATTGTCTTCAAAAATGGGAGGGAAAATTTTAGGGTACAACAATTTACATTTCAATACTATCAGTTGGCTCCTACTCTAGAGGAGTACACCTATCTCTTACGCCTGAAGGTTAATGATCAGGTAAGAACATGTTAATTCCTTTATACAACAAAGCTTGCATCTCCAAAGGTCGAGCTGTAGTAGAATGTGAAGTTAGCATTGTTCATAAAAACCATACAATAAATCAAAACACCTTTTTAGGAGAATTGTGAGTGCGTTGGTCTCTCATTGCACGGAGGGGGTACGTAGGCACGAAGGTTCGCAATTGAAGCATGCACAACTAATAAAAACCTTTCTTTTTGTATATACTTTACATTCATGCACTTCCTTTATCTTGTTAGCTTTAGAAATAGAACACACCCTTTGATTAGAACAATAAGAGTGGATTCTATGGAGTACCACATGCGTGAGGGGTGCTAATACCTTCCCCTTGCGTAATCAACTCTCGTACCTGTTCTCTTGGTCGCGAGACCTTGATTTCTCCCTTACTAGTTTTTCTTCGATGTTTTCCTTTCCCTTCTGTGGGATAAATAAATATTCGATGGCGACTTCATTGTTTTTTCAGATATTTATTTTCTCTAGTCGCTTCACAGAGTTGAAGCATAATGTGGTGTAGTTCATTATGTGTGTATGACTTGTTAGGAGTCAAAGGTTAAACATCAGAAGCATGTGGGAATAATGCAAACCATTGGACATTCCATAATGGATGTTGTTGTACCCTAAAATTTGCCCTCTCATTTCATAAAGGATCACCCTGGATCCTCAAGTTTACTTTCATCAAGTATACAGGCCTTGAATTATCAATTTTTCTAAGCAAACCATTCACAAGGGCAAAATGGTCATTTGCACACTGAGAAGTCTAACTTTGAATTACGAATTAAAATCAAATCTCAAAAATCAGATTTCATCAAGACATGTTGGAATATGAATTTTGTTTCATCAAGAATTTCAAAAGTCAAATTTTACTTTGGAAAAGTCAAATTCTAAATACTTAGAAATTTTTCTAAATGTTTAAGAAATATGACAATTTCAGAACTTCTGAGCCAGTGTTTACATTCAGCAAATTCTGGATATTCTCAAGAAAGAGTTTGGTCAGAACTTTTGGACCAGTTTTCCCAAAGGTTCTGCCAGAGCTTGCAAGGTTAAATCAAAGAAGGTTACCAAGCGTGCTGTAAGCTTACTGAAGAGTCAGAGAGATCCTTCAGAACATGTTGAAGACAGAAGATAAGAGGATCAAAGATTGGATGCTATGCTGAAATAGAACTTTTGATCCAGAGTTAAGAAAGGGTGTAGAGTTTCACATGGGAACTCATTTAATGCCCACAACCACTTTTGAGTCTTAATCCAAGGGATTTCCCCCACGTGTACTCCTACTATCTTGGGAAGACAAACCTTTATGCAAAAGTATGCTAGGCCCATGCGCTGCTTCTACTTTTCCTTAATTCATGCTGACAAATCCAGCTCAAGATCTGCTAACTGTCCCACTTGTTACATTGAACCACGCTTGTTTAAGTTTACTTCAGGAGTAAGTCAGCTTCTAGCATATGATGTTGGTGCCACTTGACATCTCCAAACTACAAAACCTTTGCCTATAAATAGAACACCATTGGCCACTAAAAAGAGATTGGAAAAAGTCCAAAAATTTGTGAAAGAGGTGAAGAAAAATTGAGAAAGAAAAGTCTTGAACCCCTGCAAAAAATTCCAAGAATCCACAAAACTATAAACACAAAAATACAAAACCTTAGCATTTGATTCTTGCTTAAAACTCCAATTTTTCCTCAAATGTTTCTTCACTAAATCTATCCAAGCAGTTGCTGATTCACATATTAGAAGTTACCCTAACTTCTGTATTCATACTGCCATACACTCTCCATCCACCTCCACCTCAAAGAAGTCAGAATATCACCCCTTGGTTGTTCCAGAAGTTGCAAACTTCCATCCTGTTGAGTACGTGAAGAAGTTTCTCAAAACATCACTAGAGTTCAAGACCAACCTCCAGTTCACAACATCTTTTCCAGCTGTAAGGTAAGTCTTCTGCTGACTATCATCATACTAATTAAGCATTGACAGATTTTGCATATTTAACATAATGTAGATATTCTGATCCTGATGATGTACATATTCTGAAATTTCATGCATCTGCCTGTCTAAGTAGGAGGAATCCCAGTTCAGAGTTTCATAAAGAAATTAGGACTCAGAATTAGGATTAGCAAATTCATGTTGTTTCTGATTCGTGCTTCTGATATTTCATGAAACTTGTCATAATTGTTATATGTGTAACTTCTGTTCTGTTAAGAAATGACTAAGTTGCAGATGTTCTGACTAGCATGGAGAGAGGAAAAGTTCTGACAGTTGCATCAGAACTTCTGAAAACTTCTGAGTTCTCAGAAGATCCAGAACTTCTGAGTTTCCATATTTCTATTAACGTTGTTTCTATTTTCAGCAAGTCAGAGTCAAAACTTCTGACCTCTTCTATTTTCAGCATTTGCGCTGATTTTGTTTTCTTTCTCTTTTATTATTTTTTGCCATCATTTTTTATTTTTCATTAATCAAAAACACAATAAATATTTCATATTCACATATTATATTCTCTTTTAACATAAAAAGACAAAAAATATTTTTCTTAAACAAAATTTATTTCTTTTCTTAAATAGACAAACATTTTACATTTCATGTACATTCATATCCATTCAATATGGTTGTAATAGTAACATAGGATTTAATTTGCAATCCCCATTTGAAATTTGTACGCCCCATCCCCCTAATGATTATAATAGCGTAGAATCTTTATTTTTCGTACTTTTATTGCTTTCATATATTATTAGTAATTAGGGTGTGTATAGCAAGACTAAAATCAATGTTTAAAAAATCCCTAAATCAAGACAAATTATGCATGCAATCAAACACACTCGCACACTTACACCCTTAGGGTAATTCCACTTGTTGCCTTACAAAAATGGCCATGTTATGCATGTGGGATGTCTTAGCACAAACAAATCGAAAAATACAAGATCATAGTCCCTCGATGACGCTATCAAAGTTGCCTTTCAAAATAATCTTAGTCCCTAAAGAAAAGTGCTAAGTCATCTCACAACATTGTTATCATGGTTATACGATGACCCATGCCCGTCCCTTCACATCCAACGATGGGGCTTCTTACCAAATCAATGGTAAGATAGTGTGATACGGTGGGAAGAACTGACTGTTTTGGATATGTTGGTTCGCGTTTTGTGTTTGTTTTCGCAAAATGTCGTGGTAAGCAAGAGTCGCCACCGTCTTTTATTTTATCCAACAAGGAAAGGAAAAAAGCACAGAAAAATTCCTTTTTCGAGATGTTTCTCGGGTCCGGGGGGTAGATTATAGAAACGGAAGGCGTTAGCACCCTTTCTATCTGCGGTTATCCATGGGCTCTTAGGTACTTGCTCAAAGTGTTTTCAAAATATTGCTTTTCTTTGTGTTTGTGGGTTTGAAAAGAAGTTTTTTGTTTGAAAGGTGTAAGTGCGAAAAGTTTTATTTTGTTTTAGAAAGAGCAAGTACTTAAGAACCATCTATCTACTCGAAAAACGAATTCATCTGTACAAATGTCCTTTAGACAATGCTATCCCACTATTGAAGAGTAAGTAGCACCATATTTGGAGTTTTTCAGGTCAATTCAATTAAGGGACGTGTGGACACTAAAGAATTGTTAGGATGCCTTAGCGGTAACCCTAATGTCTTAGATCATTTTTCCGAGGCAACCGTTTCGAGGAAACTATGATCTTTGGACAAGAGGGCGACCTCTAAAACTTCCTATAATCAATGTCCACGTTCGAAGGCAACCAAGTGAGGTGTACCCTAAGAGTGCGCATGTGCGAGTGTGTTATTTTGGTTAATTTTATCTTTGTACATGTCAATGGGTGAGCTATGTTGATTTTAAGTTCATACATTTGATCTTGTCATGCATTCCCTATTACCAAACATCTAACAATTAATATTGTGCGGAAATTAAATTGCGGAAATTAAATCTAAACTATTATAAGGCGTCGGGTATTTACATCGCCAAAAGCAATCCTTTAATTTAAATTGCGGAAAGTAAAAGAAGCGATAAAATGATTGAAGTCCTATTTAAAGCTATTACATTCTGGAAGCAAATACAATAATATGAAAATATGGATCGCGTGCAAGAAAATTAAATCGGTGCATTTTTTAGGGTTTTGACCCTTTTTTAAAAGAAAACATTTTTTTTTTGGTTTATTTTTTAATTAAATTGAATTAAATCTAAGTTAACCATTAAATTAATTAATAAAAATATTTTTGGATATTTAAATAAATAAAAAATAAATTGTTTAAAGTTAGTAAAAAACCTAATATTCTATATTAATTTTAAATATTGCAAAAAGATATTAAACTTAGACCTAATTAAACTAAATTAATTGAATTAATTTATTTACAAAAATAAAGTGATGATTTTAATTTTAATAAATAAAACATATTTTTGTGTTTTTGATTTTATTAAGAAAAATTATTAATTGGTTAGCTTAAATAATAATAATAATAATAATTAAATAAAACAAATAAATAAAAAGAAAATATAAAGAGAAAAAGAAATAACCCAAAGGGGGGGGGGGGGGGGGGGGTTAGGCCCAAATTGGAGGTGAGATCAGTGATTCTTTGGCCCAATACAAACAAAGCCTGATTGACTTTTCTGGATTCTCCATGGCACGCTTGACTTGAGACCATGATGGTCATCACCTTTGGGCCATCAGATTTGGCCTGGAGGCCACCTGGCGCCTGGGATCTGAAGGAGTATGATGGCCTGCGCTTTGGAAATCACATGGAATCACCTAAAGAAAAATGAAACAAATGTATTCGGGGACTTGAGATTCGAACCCAGGTCCCATTGGACTATGCACTAGCGCCTCAACCAGCTGAGCCAAGGTGTTTACTTGTTAGTGGAATATATAAGAATTAATATATTAGCAAACAAAACAAATGCCAGAAATTATAAAAATAAGCGCGAAATTATGAACGATCCAATGAGGAGGGGGCACGTGGTCGTCTACTTCATTACAACCTGGTTATTTACCTGCGGATTTTTATCCGCAACTAAATCCCTAGGTTCGTCCTAAAACAAATTCCAGGCCATGGAAATTAATTCCAAGACCACAGCCATGTTCGTCTTCACCTCCTGAACCCGTCCATGTCCATTATTGGCCCTGATTTTTCCTATAAAACAAACGCCCAAATACAAGTCTCCAAAACCCTAGGTCCGGGTATGGCGCTATAGGCTATGAAAACAAAATCAAATATTGCAGAAAGTTTCTAAATGGACCGACTAGCATGATTGTGCAAAGATTTTGGCAAAAAGATGCAACAATAAGAGGATGCGTTTTCATGTACAGGGCGGTGTTCAAGGATACTTACAGCGCATTTTAGAAGGTTTCAGGGCTTGATTTTGATTCCTATAGACTCAGTGGACGTCTAGCAAGAAGATAGCGTTGAGTTTATCCTTTGAATTCGCCTCTAACCAAGATTTCAGTTCCAAGCTTTTTTGAGTTTTTTTCTAGTTTGGTATTGGTGATTATGCAGCCTCTAAGCCTCAAATCGTGTGCCTATGGTTTCTATATGTATCCAGCAATGCATTAGGTCAAAGTTTGGGCTTTGAATCTTTGTGAATTGATGATTGAAGATATGATATGATCCTCCATTACAAAGCTTCCAAAAATGTCCCAAATCCAATATTTTGTGCATGATATGCCTTGATTCGAATTTTATCATTTCCATAATGATATTAAAGACCTGTATCAATCAAAAAAATTCCAATTGATTAAGATTTGGATTTTATTTGGATTTAAATTGATTAAAAATGAATTAATTCAATAAAAATCAAATAAAATGGAAAATTTAATAATTGGACACAAAACTGAAGATAGGACACGTGTGTAGTGTGAAAATATCAAATAAAGTGGAAAAAAGTGGGCCCATTTGACATAATTTGAAGTTTTGGGGATAGTTGACTTTTGGCAATTTTGGGAAAATGCCCAACTTCAACAATGCATAACTTCTTCAATTTTGAACTTTTGTAGGTGTTCTTGGACTTTTTAGAAACCTTGGAATGTCCTCTAACCAACCGCTGTGGTATCATCTCATTTTGATATTCCATGCTCAAGTTATAATCTTTGGCAAAAAAGGTGTTTTTGTTTACTTTCAAAAATGACCTATAATGTCCAAATTTGTAACTTTTTGTGAGTGAATTTATTGATCTTGGGGTATGAAGATGGATTGTAGGAAATTTCATCCTCTTCAAAATGCGCTTTGTATGGGTCATTTCTCATAAAGTATGAGAAAGTTATGCTTGGTCAAAGTTGAGTTGACTTTTCCTACAAAACCCTAATTTAACAACTTTTGAATCTTGATGAATTTTGAGCAATCCTTGATGAATCATGATCAACCATTGATAAAATGATGAATTATCCTTCAAAATGAGAATGTTGACAAAAAAATCTTGAAGTTTGACTGTATTTGGGGCACAGTTGACTTTTACCCTAGCATAGTCGATTTTTGGGCCTCTTGAGCAATTGACTGACCAAACTTCCTCTGCAAGGCTTGAAATTTGACATGGATGAACTTGAGAACATATTAGGACATTGGGGAGAATTTGAGGTCATTTGGATTTAAGGACCTTGATGCAACACAAAACCCTAATTTTGAATTGACTGCCTTAGGAGATGATTTTACTGTCCAACTCTTGAGCAATCTTGAGCCATTTGGAGATTATTCTTGCAATGTCTTGAGAAATATGGGAGGGAAATTTTGGGGTACAACAGTTTCCCCTGTTCAATCTTCTTAAACCTGAGGATATAGATTGGCTTTCGGGCCTTTCGTGATCCGAAGGTGGAAGATGATTGAACACTAGAGTGCCCAGAAATTTGCACTCGCATGAACTGGTATCAGCATTGTGATGTCGGGAATGAGCTTACAGATGCCATTTGGAGATTGTTGGTAGGTGGTTTTGTCTTCTTTGACGGGATTGGCATCAGAAAAATCTTTAGGAATCGATTTAACTGGACCAGAGGGGGTTTTGTCTTCTTTGACGGGATTAGCATCAGAAAAATCTTTAGGAATCGATTTAACTGGTTTTGTCTCTTTTGACTGGATTGGCCTCAGAAAAATCTTTAGGAATCGATTTAACTGGTTTTGTCTCTTTTGACTGGATTAGCCTCAGAAAAATCTTTAGGAATCGATTTAACTGGTTTTGTCTCCTTTGACTGGCTTGGCCTCAGAAAAATCTTTAGGAATTGATTTAACTGGTTTTTTCTCCTTTGACTGGCTTGGCCTCAGAAAAATCTTTCGGAATCGATTTAACTGGTTTTGTCTCCTTTGGCTGGCTTGGCCTTCGAAAAATCTTTAGGAATCGATTTAACTGGTTTTGTCTCCTTTGACTGGCTTGGTCTCAGAAAAATCTTTAGGAATCGATTTAACTGGTTTTGTCTCCTTTGACTGGTTGGTCTCAGAAAAATCTTTAGGAGTCGATTTAACTGGTTTTGTCTCCTTTGATTGGTTGGCCTCAGAAAAATCTTTAGGAATTGATTTAACTGATTTTGTCTCCTTTGACTGGTTGGCCTCAGAAAAATCTTTAGGAATCGATTTAACTGATTTTGTCTCCTTTGACTGGTTGGCCTCAGAAAAATCTTTAGGAATCGATTTAACTGATTTTGTCTCCCTTGACATAGCTGAGAACTTAACTGCATCTTTCCTGAAAGGTAAAGGTCAGTCATATGCAATGCATGATGGGGATCAAGCAATGATGTTCTCAACATAAATGAGATTGTATTTGTATGATGCGTATATGCATGTATCATGATGTATGGAAATGTGATGTTTTAGCTGGGGAAAATAAATCACGGATAGCTGCTGGAGAGCAGAGTTGAATGCTTCATTTCCGCTGAGGATGATGAACGAAGATGACTTGTGAGAATAATCCTGTAGGAGAAGATAACTCCGTTGGGGAATAAACTGACGAGGAGATTACTCTGTGGGGGAGAGATGCTCTGCTGAGGATTTTAACAATAAACTCCGCTGGGGATTCCGCTGATAAACTCCACTGGGGATGGATTACCGTTGCTGGTGATATTGAATCTGTTGAGGATTGAATTCCTGTTTGTGAAAGGAAAGGACTCTGATGGGGATGATCTTTCAGTTGCAACTTGCTGGGGATAACCCTGTTAGACTCTTGTAGGGATAACCCTCTGAATTCTGCTGGGAATGATCCTTTGAATTTGGCTGGGGCAATTTATTGTTGTACTCCGCTGGGGATAAACTTCCAGAGTCTACTGGGGATGATGTTTCGACTCCGTTGGGGAAACTTTTTCAGACCGTGTCGGGGAAATATTGACTCCACTAGGGGTATCTTGTATTCTGCCGGGGAACATTCTTATACTCCATTGAGGAATATTAAGACTGTCGGAGATACTCTTATACTTGCTGAGGAGTATCTTTATACTCCGTTGGGGAATATTTAAGACCTTCTGGGGATACCAAGCCTTTTTAGGGCTGATGGTAGATAAACTCTGCTTGGGGAGAGTATTGCTGATTCGTTCATAGTGGCAAGCCTCAGCTGGGGAGAGCTATCTTTACTGTCTTACTCTACGGGGAGTGAAGGTATCTTAGCCATATTCTTCAGTCGAATTTACCTTGTACCTTGGTGGATAGAGCAAACTACACAGCTCAGACAATTCTTATTGCCCCTGTTTCTGATATTACCAGTAATTTATCTTTTCGTTTCGCATGTAAATATTTATGAGCAGCAATTAATGTCAAATGCATATATCAAAAATGAACATTGGACGTTCTTTGCAAAACAAAAAAGATAAAGGAAAAACAGTTTGAAATTTGTCTGAAAATGAATTTGTATTAATTTTTGAAGTGTGGCCTGTAAATAGGAGTTTTTGTACAGGAGGCTGACGTCTTAGTAAGAGAACGCCGCCGAACAAATAGAATTTATACAATTTGTGAAAAGAAAACAAAACAGCTATGTGAATAATCCCACTGGGTTCCAACTCTGCTATTGCCTTTATGTCCTCGAGCATCTCATCACTTGGTTACTTGGTTGAAGGTGAATCAGATTGATTAGTGTCATCCGAGCTTGATAGTTGATACTGAAGTCTGGATGCAAGGTGATCCAATGAGACATAGTGTTACGCTTTGATCCCTAATTTTTGCCTGGACCGCCCTTTCAGGTTTTCAGTCCACCGGGATACCCATTTCTGCCCAAGCCGCCTTTTCAGGTTTTCGACTTACCGGGTGTACAGATTTTTTTCATTTTCATGCCTTATTTTTACCCGAACCCTTTTGGTTCACCGGGAAGCCCTTATTTTTGCCTAGGCCAGTCAACCTAGCGGGTCTAAGATCATGCATAGTATATTTTCACTATGTCCGCATTGACGGGGTGAGGAAGGTCGTCACCACCCATGGTGGTTAGAATCATAGCTCCTCCTGAGAAAATGTTCTTAACCATGAATGGCCCTTCATAAGTAGGGGTCCATTTGCCCCTGGGATCACCTTGAGGTAGAATAATGCGCTTGATTACCAGATCCCCAACTTGATACTCTTGTCGTCTAACTTTCTTGTTAAATGCCTTGACCATCCGTTTCTAGTACGTCTGACCATGACAAATAGCAGTAAGTCTCTTTTCGTCGATTAGGTTCAGCTGATCAAGCCGGGTCTGAATCCAGTCATCTTCGCTTAAACCTGCATCCTTCATTATCCGAAGAGGGGGTATCTGAACTTCAATGGGCAATACTGCTTCCATGCCATATACCAAGGAATAGGGTGTTGCCCCTGTTGACGTTCGCGCTGAGGTACGGTACCCATGAAGAGAAAATGGTAACATCTCATGCCAGTCTTTGTATGTCACTGTCATCTTTTTCACAATCTTCTTAATATTTTTATTAGCCGCTTCGACAGCCCCATTCATCTTCGGCCGGTAGGGAGAAGAGTTGTGATGTTGTATCTTGAATTGCTCGCAGAGCTCGGTGATCATCTTATTGTTGAGATTGGTACCATTGTCCGTAATGATCCTTTTTGGTACATCGTATCGACATATCAGGTTGTGCTGAATGAACCGTGCCACGACGTTCTTGGTTACAGTAGCAAAGGAAGCTGCTTCAACCCACTTCGTAAAGTAATCAATTGCCACCAGGATGAAATGATGCATGTTGGATGTCGTAGGTCTGATCTCGTCGATCATATCAATACCCCACATTGCAAAAGGCCAAGGTGCCGTCAAGACGTTCAGAGGCACTGGAGGTATGTGCACCTTATCAGCATAGACCTGACACTTGTGACATATCCGAGAATGTTGATAACAGTCGGCTTCCATTGTGGACCAATAATATCCTGCCCGAAGGATTATCTTTGCCATGGTGTGTCCATTGGAATGGGTTCCGAAAGTACCTTCATGTAGCTCCGCCATGATCCTTTCCGCTTCAGTCTTATCCATACAACGCAGTAAGGTTGAATCATGGTTACGCTTGTAAAGAATGCCATTGCTGATGAAGAACTTCGCAGCGAACCTCCTCAGAAACTTTTTGTCATTAACAGACGCACCCTCGGTGTATTCTTGAGCCTCAAGGTACTTCTTTACTTCATGAAACCAGGGCTTCTCTGTTACCTCTTCATTCTCAATGTCACAGCAATGTGCGGGTTCGTCTAGTCTTTTAATGATAATTCGGGGAGCTTCGTTGTCCCAGTTGACTTTGAACATAGAAGACATCGTAGCCAGCGCGTCCACCAATTGATTCTCCTCTCTAGGGAAGTGTTCAAAGGTTATCTCCTCAAAATGGGGAAGCAATGTCAACACATACTCCTTGTAAGGAATAAGATTTGGGTGTTTCGTATCCCACTCGCCTTTGATCTGACTGATCACGAGAGCGGAATCTCCGAAGAAACTTAGAAACTTAATCCTTAGGACAATTGCTTCTCGAAGTCCCATGATGCACGCTTCATACTCCGCCATGTTGTTGGTGCAGTTGAAACATAATCGGGCGGTGAACGGAGTATGAGAGCCTTTAGGAGATATGATCACGACGCCAATGCCATTACCAAAAGCATTTGAAGCTCCATCAAAGTACATAGACCATCGGGATCCTTCCTCAGGTCCTTCATCCGGTCCAGGTGTCTCACAGTCAGTTATCAACATGATATTCTCATCCGGGAATTCAAAGTTCATAGACTGGTAATCATTCACTGCCTTATGTGCCAAATGGTCTTCCAACACACTTCCCTTGATTGCCTTTTGGGTCGTGTACTGGATGTCATACTCAGTCAAGATCATCTGCCATCTTGTTATTCTTCTGGACAAGGCAGGCTTTTCGAAGATATACTTGATTGGATCCATCTTTGAAATCAATAGAGTAGTGTGAGTCAGCATATACTGTCTCAGCCGGCGAGCAGCCCATGCCAAAGTGCAGCAAGTTTTCTCGAGCAGTGAGTATCGGGTCTCACAGTCGGTAAACTTTTTGCTAAGGTAATAAATAGCATGCTCTTTTCGGCCAGACTCGTCATGCTGACCCAGCACATAACCCATTGAATTGTCGAGTACTGTCAAGTATAAGATCAAAGGTCTCCCTTCAACTGGTAGCATCAGAATAGGTGGCTCTTGGAGATACTCTTTGATCCTTTCAAAAGCGGCCTGACATTCATCGTTTCAATGTAATACTTGATCTTTCTTCAGAAGTTTGAAGATTGGCTCACAAGTAGCAGTTAGGTGTGAGATGAATCGGGCAATGTAGTTCAGACGTCCCAGAAAGTCTATGACTTCTTTCTCTATTCTGGGAGCTGGCATCTCTTGTATAGCTTTTACTTTTTCCGGATCCACTTGAATACCTTTGTCGCTTACGACGAAACCCAGCAGTTTACCAGATCTCACCCCGAAGGTGCACTTGTTCGGGTTTAACCTTAGCTTGTACAACTTCAGTCTGTCAAACAGCTTTTGCAGATGGTCAAGGTGTTCCTCCTCAGTTTGGGATCTTGCAATCATGTCTTCGATGTATACTTCAATCTCATGGTGGATCATGTCATGAAACAAAGCAACCATGGCACGCTGATATGTTGCCCCAGCATTTTTCAGTCCAAAAGGCATGACCTTGTAGCAAAAGGTACCCCACTGAGTAACAAAGGTCGTCTTCTCCATGTCTTCGGGAGCCATTTTAATCTGATTATAACCGGAGAAACCATCCATAAAGGAGAATACCTAGTGTTGAGCGGTGTTGTCAACCAGAACGTCGATATGAGGTAAAGGGAAGTCATCCTTGGGACTCGCCCTGTTCAGATCCCTGTAGTCAACACACATTCGAACCTTACCATCCTTCTTCGGCACAGGGACCACATTGGCAACCCACTGAGGGTAAGAAGTAACTACTAGAAAACCGGCGTCAAACTGTTTCATAACTTCAGCCTTGATCTTCTCAGACATCTCTGGGTACATTCGGCGGACCTTTTGTTTCACTGGAGGACAGTCTTCCTTGGTAGGCAGGCGATGAACCACAATATCAGTATCCAACCCAAGCATATCTTTGCAAGACCAGGCAAAGATCTCAACATAGTCACGCAGCATCTGAATCAACCGTTGCTTCACCCTAAGCTCCAAGTTTGCACCTACCTTGACTTCCTTCTTGTTTGTCTCTGTACCCAGATTCACTGATTCCACCAGCTCTTCATGTGGCTGAATAACCCTCTCTTCCCGGAGTAACAGTGTTGCAAGTTCACCAGGCACTTCGCAATCATATTCACCTTCGTCTTCGGCTAAGTTGATCGGATTTTCGAGGTCATAACTGGCAGTAGCAGAGTCGTTACCAGTAGGATCCAGAGTGGATATAGACTTGTATATGTGAGTGTGTGTAAAATAGCTGTTTTTCAATATATAATAAAGAAAATCAAGGAGCGCAAAATTTTAAATGCAAGAAAAAGTCTAATACTTTTATTAATGATATATGTAGATGACACGCAAAAGCCCTCACAAATGAAGCCATAGTGCCCCGGGTAAGACACCGGGTCGTAAAGTTTAAACATTGTCTGGTACAAATTCAAAACAAAAAGTTTCATTACTGGGTGATCACAGAAATGGGTATAGAATCCTTCACTGTCCAGTTGCTTAATCCACCATTGGCAGTCGGGGAGGCTCTAGCTACTGCCTTATACCATCAATATCAGTACAATACCAACTTGGCACCGACAAGGGTTCAATTGCAAGATATGACCATGGGGAAGAATGAAGGGTTTAAGGAATATGGGCAGAAGTGGAGAGACCTTGCTAGTAGGGTCCAACCTCCCTTGACTGATAGGGAACACATTGACATGTTCATGGGCACATTATTTGGTCCTTTCTTTAATCTATTGGTTGGCTGCTCTTCTTCTGGTTTCACCGAATTAATCAATCGGTGAAAGAGTTGAAAGTGGCATTAAAAGTGGAAAGACCTCTGTGGCATCTACCTCCACTCCCAATCCTGTCAAGAAACCTTTTTCTGCGAAGAAAGAAGTTAATGATCTGTATGGGGCAAAGGCTTATACCAAGAAGAATAATCATCTGTCTGTCAATGTTGTCTGAATCTCCAATCCAACTTCCACTCCAAGACCATATGCAAATCATCAACGTGTTGAAGCTCCAAGAAGACAGTTTACAAGATTAGGTGTGTCACTATCTCAAGCCCTTCAACATTTTCTCAAGGCTAATTTAGTGACATTGCGTGATCCTCCCGCCAACTCTGACACCTTGTCACCAAAATATAATCTGAATGCAAAGTGTGCTTACCATTCAAACAGCCCCGGGCATGAGACTGATCAGTGTTGGGCCTTGAAGAACAAAATCCAGAATTTAATTGACAACAAGACTATTGAATTTGATCCTCCTCCGACGCCAAATGTAATTACCGCTCCAATTCCGAAACATGACAGAGGTGTTAATGTTGTCGAAGATATTATTTTCATTGTATCTGTTGAAGAATTAACTACTCTATTAAAGGTAATTTAGAATAATCTATTGAAAACGGGGATTTTCCCTGGCTGTGAAAAAGACTGTGTATGTTGTATGAGACAACCCAATGGGTGTAAAAAACTGAAGAAAGGTATACAACGCCTAATGAATGACCGCGAAATTCTACTCGAAAAAATTCCCACCATCAGAAATTCAATTGACAAAGCTGAAGATTTGGCCATCATAACAATTTCAAACAAACCTCTTAGGATCTCATCCAAAGGTCCTATCAGGATTTCGAACGAACCAATCATTGCTCCTCTCATAATCACTACTGTCGGACCTGTTCCATACACCTCTGATAACGCGGGTACCATGGAATTACGGTGCCGAGGTTTATTATCACGGGGTAAAACAAGATTCTTGGATTAATGATAATAAAGTTGGTGTTACTAATATTACTGGTTCTAGTAAAGTTACAAGAACAGGAAGGGTATTTTCCCCTGTTATCTCACCACCAACCACTACCATAGTTCCAGTCTGCATAACCAATGGCAATTCTGGTGCCAGTACCAAAGGGAAAGGGAATAAAGGTGAGCCTGCTAGGGAAGAGGCACCTACTAAAAAGTTTGTTATGGAAGAACCATCCACTCAAGAGATGAAGGAGATTCTGAAGATCATCAAGAAAAGAGACTTCAAAATAGTAGAGCAGTTGGGGCAAACCCAATTTAAAATATCAATGTTGTCCTTATTACTATGTTCCGACGCCCATGCACAAGCTTTGATTAAGTTCTTGAAAAAGGCTCATGTGCCTCAAGAAACCACAGCCGACCAATTTGAGAACTGCGTAGCAAGTCTGACAGCTGACAATGGTCTAGGGTTCTCCGACGCAGATTTAACTCCCATAGGAAAGAATCACAATAAAGCCTTCCATGTTTCTGTTGAATGTAAGGGGACCACTCTGGAACATGTTTTGGTTGACACAGGCTCATCTTTAAATGTGTTACCTAAAGGCGCTTTAGATCGACTAGACTGTGAAAGTTTGGTTTTGAAGCCAAGTGATATTGTTGTGAGGGAATTTGATGGGTCAAAAAGGATGGTTCATGGAGAGGTGGATCTCCCAATTAAGGTTGGTTCGCATATTTTCAACTCCACATTCTATATAATGGACATACGGCCTGCATATTCTTGCTTGCTTGGGCGCCCATGGATCCATGGGGCAGGTGCGGTCACTTCTACTCTCCACCAGAAATTAAAATATCCAGTTTAAGGGAAGGTTGTCACTGTTTGCGGTGAAGAAGAATTTATGGTAAGACATCTCAATTCTTTCAAGTACATAGAAATGGATGGCGAATTCATAGAAACTCCTTTCCAGATGTTTGAAGTTGTGGCCGCCACCAAAATCTCCTTCGACACTCCAAGAGCTGATAAAGTTATCCCCAAGATGGTTTCTCTTAAGGATGCTTGTGTTGTGGTAGAAGAAGGAAATAATGCGATGTGGGGTCAACTCCTCAATATCCCGTTCAAGGCAGACAAGTTTGGGTTAGGTTTCACCTCCAAAGCTCAGAAAGAAGTTAGAAGTGCTCCTGCTGGAAAGCCGCCTCTCCACCTCAAAAATCATGAAGTGAACGTTGTAGAAGACTCTGATGATGAGTGTGCTTTTGAAGACTGGATCTACCCAACAACCAAAGGGAAGCTCAACAATTGGCATACAAAGGACTTTGTGCTCATCTCCTTCATTGAGGAGTAATCTACTTGTTTTTGCTTTTTAATCAATTTAAGAACTTATTGTCTGTAATATTTTGATAACGACTTTTAAGCCATGTGCCTTTCCCGGGGCACTTTGGTCCTTTTGTCAAGGGTTTTATTTATGTTCATCTAATCCTATGATCATTCAGTACATTGGAATCTTTTGCATTCAAATATTTGTGTTCATTGTCTTTCTTTTCTTTCAAATACATTTCCAAAAAATAGCCATGTATCTTACATGCACACACACACACTCTTGCAGGTCTACATCCACTCTGGATCCTATTGCCAACGACTCTACTATTGCCAACTTTGACTTTGAATATCCTATCAACCAAGCCGAAGACGAAGGTGAGGAAGATTGTGATATACCAGGAGAACTAGCCAGACTTCTGTTACAAGAAGAAAAAGTTATTCAACCACATGAAGAGTTAATTGAGGTTATCAACTTGGGTACTGAGTCAGATAAGAAGGAAACCAGGATTGGTGCTAATTTGGAAAGCAGTCTTAAGAGCCACTTGGTTCAGATGTTGCGCAATTATATGGAAGTATTTTCTTGGTCGTATGAAGATATGCCTGGGTTGGACACTAACATCGTGGTTCATCATCTGCCAACTAAAGAAGACTGCCCTCCTGTCAAACAAAAAGTTTGTCGCGTGAGGCCTGACATGTCTGAAAAGATCAAAGCTGAAGTAATGAAACAGTTTGATACAGGGTTCCTAGCTGTAATATCATATCCTCAATGGGTGGCCAATATAGTGCCAGTGCCAAAGAAAGACGGGAAAGTTCGCATGTGTGTAGATGGAAATGGAAATTCGAGTTTGACAACTTTAGTGTTTTTTTGCAAATTGGATAGGGGTTCTCCAGGTCATGTATATCTGTTTGATGCTTGCTAAAAGCTTATTTATATAGAGAATGATGAGGGGACACGAAAATGCAATGTTTGTAACAGCTATGGACAAGCTTTTGAATGCCATGAATTTCCATTTTGTAACCTTGTCCAAAGTTAAGGGATTTTGTCCATTTTCAAATTTGAATGTACCTATACTGATCTGGCCTTGCTGCACACGAAAATTGGGGCCTCTCCATGTACCAAACCAAGCCCAAATGATAATGGCCCACATACTTTGCAATAATCTTGATTTATTTGATTTTTAATTAAATAAAATTAATATAAAATGCAAATAAAATCAATACTATGCAAACATGGTCCTAGGGGTCCTCTATGGTCTTAGAAACATGTTTGAAGTTTAAGAATTTGAGCCGTTGCCTTAAAAATTCAAATTTGCCCAATGCATATTTCTTGAAATTTCCCAAATTTTCCCAACTTGGTCAAGCCATAACTTGATCAATTTTTATCTCATGATGATGATCTTTTACTTTTTGTAAGTCCCAAGATATCTACTTCAATCCCTCTTTTGATCAATTTTGCTTTTGAATATTTTATCTTGATGTTAAAGGTCTTGGAAAAAAGTGGCTTTTATTGACTTTCTAAAAATGACATGTAATGTATGAACTTGTATCTTTCAAATGGTACATTTTTTAGACTTGGAGGCTGAAGAGAAGTTGTAGGGAATTGGATTCTCTTCAAAATGAGCTTTGGTTGGAAACTTTATGATAAATTATGAGAAAGTTATGCTTGGTCAAAGTTTGGTTGACTTTTCCTATAGAAACCCTAATTTGCTATTTTTGACTTTTGATGAATTGGGAGCATTTCTTGAGGAATCATGATCAAACCTTGATCAAATGATGGATATCACTTCAAAATGTTGATGTTGACGAAAACTATTGAAGTTTGACTGTATATAGGTCATAGTTGAATTTTGACCTAGCACAGTTGATTTTCTAATACTTGAGCAATTGTCTAAGAAAACTTATTGAGCAAAGCATGAAACTTGGCATGGATGATATTGAAGACATATTAGGACCACGGGAAGCATTTGAGACCATTGGAGCTCAAACATCTTGATGAAAATGGAAACCTAGTTGGGGGTTCATTGTCTTAGTATGAGACTTGTCTGGTTAATCCTTGGTCCACCTTGAGCAATTGAGAACCTCAAGGGGTATGTCTTGTGTGAAAATGGGAGGGAAAATTTTGGGGTACAACAGCTTCCCCTGTTCAATCTTCTTAAACCTGAGGATGTAGATTCGCTGGTCTACCTTTCATGATCTGAAGGTGGAAGATGATTGAACACTAGAGTGCCCAGAAATTTGCACTCGCATGAAGTGAATGTCGATTGATAATATGGGGAATGGGATTATAGATGCAATTTGGAAGGCAACTGAGAATCGTCGGAGATGGGCTTAAAGATGCCATCCAGAAAAGATATCGGTTGCATAAGAGATTCCTTTGCAAGAATTCTTGTACCTACCATAGAGGAGGACTTCGTCGGGGAACATTGATTTATGTCCTGGGAAATAGAGTCTAGGAGCTTCGATTGTCCATTACTCTTACTGGGGAATTAACTCTTGATTGATGAGACAAAAGTAAGTATTTATCTGGTCGAATCCGGGTTTTACGACGACTTACTAGGGAATATGAAATCGAACGTATCTGGTCGGGTCCAAGTTTTACAGTGTTGTAAACTGTTGTCGGGAGATAAAAGAGAAAGAACATGTATAGGGCTTTCTCGGGACAAGTCCATGTAAAACTGCATCAGGTAATTCATGAAAAATGAGCCTGGATAGTAAGGCTATGAGAAGGAACCTGTGTAGTAGAGTTACTTCGAAATAAATCCTACATAGTAGGGATGCTTCGGAATAAAGCCTGGGTAGTGGGGTTGCTTCTGAATAAAGCTTGGATGGTAGGGTTGTGAGAAGGAACCTAGATAGTAGGGTTACTTCGAAATAAAGCCTGGGTAGTAAGGCTGTGAGAAGGAACCTGGGTAGCAGGGTTACTTCGAAATAAAGCCTGGGTAGTAGGGCTGCTTCGAAATAAAGCCTGGGTAGTAGGGCTGTGAGAAGGAACCTAGGTAGTAGGGTTACTTCGAAATAAATCATGGGTAGTAGGGATGTGAGAAGGAACCTGGGTAGTAGGGTTGTAAGAAGGAACCTGGGAAGTAGGGTTACTTTGAAATAAATCCTGGGTAGTAGGGCTGTGAGAAGGAACCTGGGTAGTAGGGTTACTTTGAAATAAAGCATGAGTAGTAGGGTTGTGAGAAGGAACCTGGGTAGTAGGGTTACTTAGAAATAAAGCCTGGGTAGTAGGGTTGTGAGAAGGAAACTGGGTAGTAGGGTTACTTTGAAATAAAGCCTGGGTAGTAGGACTGCTTCGGAATAAAGCCTGGATGGTAGGGCTGCCTCATTTGATCACGTAGATCAGTTGACCCGTTTGGTTTCGGGAACTGATTTTCCATTAGTTGTCTGCAGATATGACATGTATAGCTTCATATATTTAACCTTGAACTGATGGAATTATTGATGATAACCATCTTTCCTGAAAAGGTACAGGATTAATTATATGCGATGCATGAAATGCATTGTATGACGATGCTCTCAAAATAAATGAGATTATGTTGTATGCAATATGTATGCGCATGTCATGATGTATGAACATGAAATGCTATTGTGACATGTCCAAGTCTGGGAAAATAAATCCCTGACTGCTGCTAGAGAGTACTGGAAATTGAATTCCTGACCGTTGTAGAAAACGTTGTTCTTCTACTTCCACTGGGGATGATGAGTACAGATGATTTGTCGAGGATTTCCTCTTTCTGTTTGAGAATACTCGGCTGGGATTTTTTTGTCTTCTGGTTAAGAATGAATCTGTGGGGAGACAAGTACTTCTGCTTGTGAATATTCCAATGGGGAGAAGATGGTCTATTTGGGGAGTGCTCCGCTGAGGGAGAAGAATTCTTCTGTTGGAATATTCCATAGTGAGAAAAGAATTCTGTTGGAGACTCTACTGGGGAATATTCGGTAGCTAGGGAAAAGGAACTTTGTTGAGGATGATCTTCTGCTGCCAGAGAAATAAACTCTAATGGAGATGAATATTTGAAAGTTGTCGGAGATTATAAAGCTCTATGGGGAATGAGAGGTCAAACTTCGGTCGTTTTACTCTGCGGGGATGAGGTTTCATAAACTGCTGGGGACAAAAATATACTCAGCTGGAAAACATGGATTTCAAATCTCTGAGGAATTCTGCTGGAGAAGGTAATTCCTGCTTGGGAAAAAAACTATAGAGACTAGGATTGGCTTTCAAACGTTTCTTCGTTTCTTAAGCCATTAGCAATTGTCTTTCTGTTCTTTATGTAAATATTTACAAACAGTAATCATATTCAATATGCATATGCCACAAATAATCACTGGATGTTTTTGCAAAACAAAACAGACAAGTAATTTTGAACTTTCAAAAACTGATTTTTATTGATTTTTTAAGTTTGCCTATAAAAGGCATTTATGTACAAGGAGACAGACATTCTAGTAATAAAATTCCGTCACAAGAAGAATTTATACAAAGTTATATACAAAGAGAAAACAGCTATGTATAATGATCCCATTGAGTTTCAATTCTACTATTGCTCTTATGCCTTCGAGCGTCTCATAACTTTGTTGCTTGTCCGAAGTTGATTGGATTGATCAGTACCGCTTGAGTTTGATAGTCTGATACTGAAGTCTGATCGCAAGGTGATCCAACAGGACATAGTTATACGCCTTAAATCCCTAATTTTTTCCTGGACCACTCTTTCGGGTTTTCAGTCCACTGGGATACCCTTTTTTGCCCAAGTCGCCCTTTCAGGTTTTCGACTCGTCGGGTGTACAGATTTTTTTGTTTTTATCCCTAATTTTTGCCAGAACCCTTTTGGTTCGCCGGGATGCCCCTATTTTTTCCTAGGCCAGTCGGCCTAGCGGGTCTTTATTTATGCGTAGTATCTTTTCACTATGTCGGCATTCACATGGTGGGAAAGGTCGTCACTATCCATGGTGGTTAGAATCATGGCTCCACCAGAAAATATGTTCTTGATTACAAATGGCCTTTCGTATGTGGGGGTCCATTTTCCCCTAGGATCACCTTGCGGCAGGATGATGCACTTGACTACTAGGTCACCCACTTGATATACCTGACGTATGACTTTTTTGTTGAAAGCCTTGATCATCAGTTTTTGGTACATCTGACCATGACAGACAACAGTAAGCCTTTTCTCATCAATCAGATTCAGTTGATCAAGTCGAGTCTGGATCCAATCGTCTTCGTTTAAACCTGCATCCCTCATGATCCTCAACGAAGGGATCTGGACCTCAATTGGTAGGACAGCCTCCATACAATATACCAGAGAATAAGGTGTTTCCCATGTTGACGTACGCGTTAAGGTGTGGTAACCATGAAGAGCAAATGGTAACATCTCATGTCAGTCTTTATATGTCACCGTCATTTTCTGTATGATCTTCTTAATGTTCTTATTTGCAGCTTCAACAGCGCCATTCATCTTCGGTCGGTAAGGGGAAGAATTATGATGTTGGACCTTGAATTGTTTACAGAGTTCGATGATCATTGTATTATTGAGATTTGTACCATTGTCTGTGATGATTCTCTCTGGCACACCATACCGACATATCAGGTTATGCTTGATAAACCACGCCACAACGTTCTTGGTAACAGTAGTAAAAGAGGTAGCTTCGACCCACTTCATAAAGTAATCAATGGCCACCAAGATGAAGCGATGCCTATTGGAAGCGGTAGGTCTAATCTCTCCGATCATGTTAATGCCCCACATTGCAAAGGTCCAAGGAGCCATCAAGAAGTTCAAAGGAACCGAAGGTATATGCACCTTATCAGCATAGATCGGCCATTTGTGACAAGTTCGTGAATGCTGATAGCAGTCTGCTTCCATAGTGGACCAATAGTATCCTACCCGTATGATCTTTTTAGCCATGGTATGTCCACTCGAATGGGTTCCTAAGGTACTTTCATGTAATTCTGCCATAATCCTCTCCGCTCCGCTCTTGTCTACGCGCCAAAGTAAACTAGAGTCATGGTTGCGCTTGTAGAGGATTCCATTCCTGAGGAAGAATTTTGTGGCGAACCTTCTCAGAAACTTCTTATCATTGACAGATGCCCCCTCAGGATACTCTTGAGCCTCGAGATATATCTTCACCTTATAGAACCAAGGTTTGTCTGCTACTCCTTCCGTGTCGATCTCGTAGCAGTATGTTGGTTCATCCAATCTCTCAATAGTGATCCGAGGAGCCTCGTTGTCCCACCTGAACTTGAACATAGAGGACATGGTAGCTAGCGCGTTCGCTAACTGATTCTCTTCTCGTGGAAAATGTTCAAATGTTACCTCCTTAAAGTGTGGAAGCAATGTCATCACGTGCTCTTTGTATGGGATGAGATTCAGATGCTTCGTGTTCCACTCGCCTTTGATTTGACTTATTACCAAAGCTGAATCCCCAAATGCACTCAAGAACTTGATCCTTAGGTCAATAGCAGCTTTGAGACCCATGATGCATGCTTCATACTCCATCGTGTTATTGGTACAGTTGAAACATAGTTTGGTAGTGAAAAGAGTATGTCAACCTTCAGGAGATATGATTACAGCACAAATTCCATTACCGAGTGCGTTCGAAGCTCCGTCAAAAACCATAGTCCAGCGGAATCCTTCTTCAGGTCCTTCATCCGGTCCAGGTTCTTCATAGTCGGTTACTAGCATAATATTCTCGTCCGGGAACTCAAAATTCATGGACTGGTAGTCATCTATGGCCTGATGAGCCAAATGATCAGCTAATACACTCCCTTTGATTGCTTTCTGGGTCGTGTATTAGATATCGTATTCGGTTAAGATCATTTGCCATCTTGATATTATTCTGGAGAGAGCGGGCTTCTCGAAGATGTACTTGATCGGATACATCTTAGATAACAGCAAAGTAGTGTGGGTCAACATATACTGTCTCAGTCGGCGAGAAACCCATGCCAAAGCGCAGCAAGTTTTCTCGAGCAGTGAATATCGTGTTTCACAGTCGGTAAATTTTTTGCTAAGATAGTATATTACATACTCTTTTCGACCAGACTCTTCATGCTGCCCCAGCACACACACCCATTGAATTGTCTAACATTGTTAAGTACATTATCAAAGGTATTCCTTCAATCGGAGGCATCAGAATTGGTGGTTCTTGAAGGTATTCCTCGATTCTTTCGAAAACAGTCTGGCATTTGTCATTCCATTTTACCACTTGATCTTTCTCCAGGAGCTTGAAGATTGGCTCACAAGTAGCAGTTAAATGGGAAATGAACCTGGCAATGTAGTTTAGGCGTCCCAAAAAGCCTCTAACCTCCTTCTCAATGCAAGGAGCCGACATCTCTTGTATAGCCTTTACTTTTGCAAGGTCCACCTGAATTCCCTTGTCACTGACAATGAAACCTAGCAGTTTACCATACCTTACCCCGAAGGTGCACTTGTTCGGATTCAACCTCAGCTTGTACATCTTCAACCTATCAAACAGCTTTTGTAAATGATCAAGGTGCTCTTCCTCGGTTTGAGACCTGGCTATCATGTAAACCACATATACCTCTATTTCCTAGTGAATCATGTCATGAAATAAGGCGACCATGGCTCGCTGATAGGTTGCCCCAGCATTCTTTAATCCAAATGGCATCACTTTGTAGTAGAAAGTGCCCCATTGTGTGACGAAGGTTGTCTTCTCCATATCTTCGGGTGCCATTTTGATCTGATTGTAACCAGAGAAACCATCCATGAAGGAAAACATCTTGTTCTGCATGATGTTATCAACCAGAACGTCAATGTGGGGGAGCGGAAAGTCATCTTTGGGGCTTGCCCTGTTCAGATCTCTGTAGTCCACACACATTCGTACCTTACTGTCTTTTTTAGGCACCGGCACCACGTTGGCAACCCATTGGGGGTAAGAGGTGATAGCTAAGAACCTAGCGTTGAATTGCTTCATAACCTCTGCTTTGATCTTCTCTGACATTTCAGGGCGCATGCGATGGACCTTTTGCTTTACTGGAGGGCAATCTTCTTTAGTTGGTAGCCTGTGAACCATGATATCTATATCCAGTCCTGGTATGTCTTTATATGACCAGGCAAAAATCTCGACATAGTCTTGCAACATTTGTATCAACCTCTATTTGACATTAATCTCCAGATTTGTGCCGATCTTGACTTCTTTTCTGTCTACCTCTATGCCCAAGTTTATTGTCTCAATTGTCTCTTCATGAGGCCGTATAGCCCTCTCTTCCTGCTGTGACAGTCTAGGAAGTTCTCCAGGTACCTCACAATCTTCCTCACCTTCGTCCTCAGCTTGGTTGATTGGATTTTTGAAGTTATAACTGGAAATAGCAGAACTGTTATCAATGGGATCCAGAGTGGATATGGATCTTCAGTTTGATATGTGAGTGTGTGTAAGAGCATAACTGTATTGATAAAGTAAAAAGTAGAAAAGAAAAACAGAGAGCGTAAAATTTGTATGCAGAAACATCCAATGTTTTTTTGATGACATGTGATAATGACATATAGTAACCCTCACAAATAAACCATTGTGCCTCGGGTAAATCACAAGGCCACAGAGTTTATATTTTTTATTACAAATCCGAAAAACAAGCAAAACAATTACTGCTGAACAAAAGTAATCGGCACCACATATTTGGTTGTCCAGTTACTAGGTCCACCGTTGGTAGTAGGGTAGATCTAGCTATCAATATCAGAATCCTCATCATTGTCTTCTATAGCATTGACCCCATGATTGCTAATGCGTAGGGGAGGTCCTCTAGCTTGAGCATGCCGAACAGCCCTTTGAGCTCCTGAAGTAAAGCCCAAACCAAATTTGTCAGTTTTGTAAGGAAAATCAGGGAGTTACCCCCAAATGGTACACCCACCTTCTTCAACTATTACTCTGGCGTCCTTGAGAGAAGCCATCTTTAAAGGAGGTATGTTGATCTTTGACACGCTGGTAATAGTCTCAGTTGATGCCATAGTCTGGGGAACCTCTTCAAAATTTTGACAAGGGATCTCTATGAACTCACCGTCCATTTCCACATACCTGGAAGAGTTTAGATGGCTTACCATGTACTCCTCTTCACCATGCACGGTGACAATCTTTCCCTTCACTGGATACTTCAACATTTTGTGCAGCGTAGAAGTAACGGCTCCAACTTCATGGATCCAAGGATGGCCCAACAAACAAGAATAAGATGGCCTGATATCCATCACATAGAAGGTGGATTCAAAGGTCTGGGAACCCACTTTGACAGGGATGTCCACCTCCCCATGCACCATTATTTTTGAACCGTCAAAAGCCCTCACCACAATGTTACTGGGCTTTAAGTTCAAACCTTCACAGTCTAACATATCAAGAGCCTTCTTGAGCAGAACATTCAGTGATGATCCAGTGTCCACTAGCACATGGACCATAGTAGTGCCCATGTATTCGATCGAGACATGTATAACATCATTATGCTTTCTTCCCTTAGGTGTAAAATTAACATCAGAAAAACCCAACCTGTTATTAGCAGTCAGACTGGCCACACAGTCCTCGAATTGGTCAGCGGAGGTTTCTTGCGGCACATGTGCAGTCTTGAGAAATGTAACCAAAGCCTTTGCATGGGCATCGGAACACAATAGCAGAGCCAGCATTGATATCTTCAAAGGGGTCTGCCCCAGCTGTTCGACCACATTGAAGTCGCCCTTCTTAATTATCTTTAAGATCTCCTCCATTTCTTGTTTAGAGGATTCCAAAATAACTTTTCTAGGTGCCTCCGTCTAAGAAGGCTCACCTACAACTTCTTTGCCCCGAGTCCCAGATGACTCATCGACAGGGGTAACAACTGGTGTAAGGATGGGAGTAGTAGCAGGAGTACTAGCTGGTACAACAGATGGAATAACGACATGCTTAGAAACAGTCTTCGGGGAAATCTCGGGAGAGAAAACCCTCCCACTTCGAGTAATTTTGCTGGTCCCGACAATGTTACTGATATCGGGATCAGCCTCTTCAGTTTTTTCTTCTTTAATGGTTAACAAATCCTGCTTGACGCCATGGTAGTAAACGTCAGCACCATAATTCCAAGGAACAGCTTTATCCGAGGAGTATGGTACAGGGCCAAGAAAAGTGATTATTAATGGAGAAATTCTTGGAGCAGATGTAATCCTAACAGGTCTTTTGGAGGAGACCTTGGAAGGATTGGCGTAAATGGTTATGATAACAACATCTTCATGTAGAACAGTTGGAACCGGAGTCTTTTCGAACAAAATCTCTTTGTTATCCATTAGGCGTTGAACAACTGCCTTCAGCAAATAACAACCAGAAGGCAGAGATAAACACATGTGGCAACCTTCACCATAGCCCGGAAATAAACCGGATAGAAACAAATTCTTCTTGACGGTCATGAGAGGAGTAGAAACTTCATCAATAGAAGTAACAAATAGATCAGTATTAACGGTGTTAACACTATGTTTGTGCTTGGGCATGGGAGAAGTTATGACATTAGGCATCTCAGGAGCATCAAACTCAATCTCCTTTGCTTCGATCAGATCTTGTATCTTATTCCTCATAGTCTAACAGTCGTTTGTATCATGGCCTGGACTCTCAGAATGGTAAGCACACCGAGCGTTTGGATTGTAACAAGGAGATGTGGTGTTGGGATTATTGGGAGCCTCCATTAAGGTTGCCAAATTAGATTTTAACAGATGGGGTAAAACCTCAGACAACGTCATATTGATCCGGGTGAACTACCTTTGAGGTCTTTCTACCCTTGACTGATTATTTCGTTGTTGAGTCGCCACAGGCCTAGGTATCATCAAAGCCTCTATCGTTGGACGGTGCTCAGTTCTATTCTGACTTCTTAGATTGTAAATAGCATTGACCTCCTTCTTACCCATGAATGGCTTTTTAACTGTACTTGAAGAGGTGTCTTTCTGGATCTTGCCACTTCAGATCCCAGCTTCTACCCTTTCTCCAGTCAATATCAGCTCAGTAAAACCAGCTGAGGAGCTAACAATCAAGTGATTAAAGAACGGACCAGAAAGCGTACCAAGAAACATGTCTACCAACTCCCTATCAGACAAAGGGGGTTGGACTCTCCCTGCCAAATCTCTCCACTTTTTAGCGTAGTCCTTAAAACCTTCGCTTGCACCCATAGACATACTCTGGAATTGGGTACAAGTAGGAGTAAGGTCAATGTTATGTTGATACTGCTTATAAAAGGCAGTAGCCAGATCTTCCCAGTTGTAGACATTGATTCCCTCCAGCTTATAGAACCACTCAAGCTGAGTCCCGGACAGACTGTCTTGAAAGAAATGGACCCACAAGTTCCTATCAGCAGTGTGAGGCTAAATATTCCTCACATAAGAACGAAGATGAAGCTTGGGACAAGAAACCCCATAATACTTGGCGAACACCGGCACCTTGAAATTTTGCGGGATGACAACCCTAGAGACCAAACCCAGCTCTTCAAAATCCAAACTCGGTACCTTCCGGACCTCCATTGCATTCAAACGATCCTCTAGTTGTTTGTATTTTTCATCAGAAGGAGGATATTGTTCCTCATCATAGTCAAATCATCGGATTCTTTTGGATTGGAGTCTTCCTCTCTTGTTTCCTCCTCTTGATTCTCCCTCCCTTTGGAGGAAGTTTCCAGCTCTGACACTCGCTTAAACGGTCCTTTGAACCTTCTTCCCAGATTCAGGACACTAGCGGCCCTCTTCACCTTCTTCTTTCTATCTTTCAGAATAAGGGCCTTCAGATATTCCTTCCCTTTAGCCAAAGCTACGAACATTTTCTGAAATTGGGCATTTTGTGCTTGGAGATCCTTGATACTTTGTTCAGAAGCCATTATTGCTGAAATAAACAGCGGAGAAGATGAGAATCCTACTTTGAAACCTCTTTATGCAATGTCATGGATGATATGCGTATGCAATGATTTCAAGGATTCTTAAAGACTCAAATTTGCTTAAACAAAAGAAACACACGTTAATTGTATTAATAAGTTCGAATTATTACAAAGAGTTCCCTTTAGGCTTACAATCAAACAAAATAAAAATTAAAGCAAAAAGAAAATTAGGTTTCCCATAAGTGCATCCTCTTTGGTGCAATGTAGGCGTTTATATTCCTCTCTTCATGAAGTAGCCTAGTGAGTCCCAGGACTTTCTTCTCGCTGGCGTAGAATTGAACTTCAAACGTATCCCGCTCCTCCTTAAGTTGAACCCTGGATTTTTGTAACTCCTCATGATCAATTGGCATGTCAGGATAAAGAACAAGATAAGGAGTGTCTCCTTCAGCAACCGGTTCCATAATCATAGGTAGGATGGCGGGGTAAGACATCATAAGACTTTGAGCACAGGCTCGTACCCATTTGAGATAAGGCTCAAGAGGGATGGAATTATTGTGCCCTAGTGTCTTGCTATCAACTCTATGTACCATGTCTCAAGCTCGCATGAACCTTTTACGGTAACCCTGAGCATCATTCTCATAGTCAAAGGCGATTCCTTGGATAAGTGTATCATGAGGACCATCCCTTCTCGCATATCCAAACTGTCACAGTGCCAAACAAGGATTGTAAGTCATTCCTCCCCTAATGCCTAAGAGAGGGACATTAGGGAATTCTCCACATCGATCAATGATGGTAACATTCTTCGAGGATCGAGAACACCAATGAATACTTGAATGTGTAAGAGTCATTAGCCTATGAGACCATCTCAAACCCTATTCGTTCTTCAAGACGGATCTGGGTAGGTGCGAAATAAACCACCTAGCCAAAAGAGGAGTGCAAAACAGAAGGGTCCCTCTTTTCTTTATAGTGCGAGTATGTAGAGAATGTAGGATATCTCCAAGCAGAGTAGGTATCAGATTGTGTGACAGGAAAACCTTAACCGCATTCACGTCTATGAGCTGGTCCGGATTAGGAAACAGTACCAACCCATAGATGAGAAGGGCTAACACCTCTTCAAAAGCTTGTAAGTCCAGGGTATCCCAAAAATGATGAGCTTTCTCAAACAAGAACTTAGTCAAAAAACCCTTGACACCTCTCCTGGTTTCTCAATTTGCTAATACGTCAGACCGCTGTAAGGACAGAGCTTTAGCAATATCTTCAGGTTTAGGGTCTCTTTCCATACCATTTAAAGGTACCTTGTTAAGGATAGGCACCCCCAGTAACAGATAAAACTCCTCCATAGTAGGCACTAACTGGTAATCTGGAAAAGTGAAGCAGTGATGTAGAGGGTCAAAGAATTGAAAGAGAACTTTTAACATTTCTTCATCAGGGTTTGAGGTGACCAAGCTAAGAAGTCGACCATGTCTTTCAGTGAAGGGAGAGATTTCAGGAACCCTTGATACTAACTCTTTAAGCTGAGGAGGTACCTTTACCAGACTGACTTGGATAGTGAATCTGTGGGCGAGGGCCATGTTCTACAAAACAAGGCAAAAATAAACCCTAAGAATCCTTGAAATGGTTAGTATGATATGCTATGTTATGATGTCATGATTATGCTCAGATATAGAAGATATAGCAAACACAAGCAAATCATACAAAGACCTTAAGTTTAAAGCTTGCATGGGTTTTAAGGTAATACCCTCTTGAAGTTGGATTGGTTCAACCTGTCCTAAATATAGTAACAGGGTTCTAAGGGATCTTAATATCACCGGTCTTTCCCCCAAATTTCGTTCCGATAGACAAATGACTTGCCACCAAACAAAAATCAAGAGTCAAACCTCAATGAGTGTAGCATCGAGTATCAACCGACTTTGGGTTTACACCAAAGACGGCTATCTCACTACGTCCTAAAAAAGCCAAGTTGGTTAACTAAGGTGCTAAGGTCAGTTAACGCTTTATGATACCACACAGCGACCCAGTATTCTTCTTGACTACTCAAGGGCTATCAGTACACACCAAAGTATCACATTAATGTAGCTACTACTTCAACCGTGTCGGTATACCCCGGACAGCTCCCTCAGAGTTTATTGCTACTTACCTAAAAGGAATTCCCCAATCCGGGTTTAGGATCCAAACAACCCAAACAGATACCCTTAAAAGTAAATCAAACAAGATAAGCCAAAGAAGAAATTAAAATGACCTAGACCCTAAGGTAAATCCCACTTTAAAAATTATTCCCCAGCAGAGTCTCCAGTTCTGTGATACAGTGGCAGAACCGACTGTTTAATAATGGTTTTGCATTTTGTGTTTTCAAATGTCGCGGTAAGCAAGAGTTGCCACCGTCTTTTATTTTATCCAACAAAGGAAAATGGAAAAAGAACAGAAAAAACCTTTTTCGAGCTGTTTCTGAGTATGGGGGGTAGATTATAGAAAGGGAAGGTGTTAGCACCCTTTCTATCCATGGTTTTCCATGGGCTCTTAGGTACTTGCTCATTTTTTAAATTAATTTTGTGTGTGTTTAGAAAAGCTTTGAAAATGACTTAGTGAGGCGTTTCACTTTATGTTAACCCTTGTATCAGTCCCCAAGAGTGTGATAAAGCGTTTCTGAAAACTTTGTTTGAAAAGTGTTTGAAAGTGTAAGTGTGAAAAATTGATTGTTTTGAGCAAGTACTTAAAAGTTTCTACCTACTCGAAAAAGACTGTTAGTTTTCTTATTTCCTTTAGACAATGCTATCTTACTATTAAGGAGTAGGTAGCTCCATCGTTGGAGTTTGAGGGACAATCGAAAGGGACGATTACGGTCACTTAAGGCAACAGAGCAAGATCTCTTAGTAATTGTCCTAAAGTTCTATGATCGCATTTTGTTTTACCGAGGCAACTTTCAAAAGGGACTTGCGATCTCTGAATTAGAGGACAGTCACTAAGAATTCTCACGTTCGAGAATAGTGACCGTTTTCCGGAGGCAACCTAAGTGAGAAAAACCCTAGGAGTGAGCATGTGCAAGTGTTTGTTTTTCAGTCAATTATCTTTGCACAGTTAGGGTGATCTACCGTTTTAATCATTTAATCTTTCCATTCAATCCTATGATCATTCAAATAACAGTTAATAGTAGCAAAAAAATAAAATGAGAGAATCTTAAACCTAGCATTTACAAGGATTTGGGAAGGGGGTTACATAACCAAACTTAGGGGAAAGCGGTAAATAAAAACAGTAAAAGAAAACCTAATTCACAACTATTACAAACCATTAACAGTTACATTAATTGGAAAGTAAAATTAAAATAAATAAGCACGCGAAAAAATTAAGACGGGAATAAAGTCTTAGTCCTAAAAAAACTTATCAATTAAAAAGAAAATATTTTTGTCATTTTTTTATGTTAAAAAATATTTGAAAACTTAACCTAAATCTAATTAATTTTTATTTAATAAAAATTATCAAGTTATAATAATCAAATTAATTAATTTTTTCAGAAAATTAATTTTAATTATAAAACCTAATTTTATTTATTGATTTTTTTTTATTTTTTAATTATTAAAAAAATGAATTTAAGACAACTAAAATAAAATAACAATAAAGAAATAAAGACCAAAAAATAATGGACGGGCCTGGTACTGTTTGGCCAACTGAGAGGTGTGAATTGGAATTTTTGCAAGGCCAAAGGCGCTGGCCCAATTACCAGCGTGCATTCCAGTGTGATCAGCCTTCAGGGAGTGCACAATGGATCTTCAATTCTGGAGCATTGGATCTTCTTTGAGATGATTCAAAGGGTGGGATCTGAGGACGTATGGTGGTCCTTCTGGGTCATAGCGCATTGGATCCTGCAAGATTTAATAAGAAAACACAAAACTTCATGAACCTGGGATTGAACCCAGGTCCTTCCCTTTACAAGCGTGTCTCCTACCAACTGAGCTGGACAGTTATTCATGAATATAATGAAACAAATAAAACATAATGTACACTGAGTGTTGTGCCCAGAAAACGCGTGTGAATTCAAACTTTCCAATGGAAGATTGACACCTAATCTTCTTCCTCCTGCAACCGTCAATTTAGAGACCAGACTTTTACCTACGGACAGATTCGTCACTATAGGTTATAGTGACCGTTTTTGTCCATAGCTACAAACCTGCAAAACTCAAAACTACAGCACAAGCAAGATAAATTAAAACTACATCCAGGGATCAATCATAAATTTTCCCCTGAATGCTATGGTACCCATAATCTGGTCCAATTTTCCCTAGAGAAGGAAACCCCAAATTCGAGCTTACGAACCCTAGCCATGGCAAGAACCTATTCCTGCACTTAAACTTTAATCAAACCAATCAAAAACATTGCAAATGTGATAGCAAGCATGGATATATGATCAAAACAGATTCATGATGGACAAATCATTGGAATCGAGTTTGGAAAAACAACACAAACCATGACTGTTAGAGAGCGTGATTCTTGACGTTTTAGGCTTTGGGAATGCTTGTAATGGATTCAGAGGCCCTCTAGGAGTATGTTTTGATACTTGTTTGGGATAGAAACAAGCTGGAAATGGAAATTCGAGTTTGACAACTTTAGTGTTTTTTTGCAAATTGAACAGGGGTTCTCCAAGTCATGTATATTTGTTTGATGCTTTCTAAAAGCTTGTTTATATAGAGAATGATGAGGGGACACGAAAATGCAATGTTTGTAATAGCTATGGACAATCTTTTAAATGCCATGAATGTCCATTTGTAACCTTGGCCAAAGTTAATAGATTTTGTCCATTTTCAAATTTGAATGTACCTAGACTGAGTTGGCCTTGCTGCACACAAAAATTGGGGCCTCTCCATGTACCAAACCAAGCCCAAATGATAATGGCCCACATACTTTGCAATAATCTTGATTTATTTCTTTTTTAATTAAATAAAATTAATATAAAATGAAAATAAAATCAAGACTATGCAAAAATGGTCCTAAGGGTCCTATATGGTCTTAGAAACATGTTTTAACTTCAAGAATTTGAGCCATTGCATTAAAAATTCAAATTTGCCCAATGCATATTTCTTGAAATTTCCCAAATATTCCCAACTTGGGCAAGCCATAACTTGATAATTTTTTATCTCATGATGTTGATCTTGTAATTTTTGGAAATCCCAAGATGTCTACTTCAATCCCTATTTTAATCAATTTTTCTTTTGAAGATTTTATCTTAATGTTAAAGGTCTTGGTAAAAAGTGGCTTTTATTGACTTTCTAAAAATGATCTGTAATGTATGAACTTGTATCTTTCAAATGGTTAATTTCTTGGACTTGAGGGATGAAGAGAATTTGTAGGGAATTGGATTCTCTTCAGAATGAGTTTGGTTGGAAACTTTCTGATAAACTATGAGAAAGTTATGCTTGGTCAAAGTTTGGTTGACTTTTCCTATAGAAACCCTAATTTCCTATTTTTGACTTTTGATGAATTAGGAGAATTTCTTGAGGAATCATGATCAACACTTGATCAAATGATGGATATCACTTTAAAATGTTGATGTTGACCAAAAATCTTGAAGTTTGACTGTATATAGGTCACAATTGACTTTTGACCTAGCACAAGTGATTTTTCAATACTTGAGCAATTGTCTGAGCAAAGCATGAAACTTGGCATGGATGATCTTGAGGACATATTAGGACCATGGGAAGCATTTGAGACCATTGGAGCTGAAACATCTTGATGAAAATGGAAACCCTAGTTTGGGGTTCATTGCCTTAGTAGGAGAGTTGTCTGGTCAATCCTTGGTCCACCTTGAGCAATTAAAAACCTCTAGGGGTATGTCTTGTGTGAAAATGGGAGGAAAAATTTTAGGGTACAACATATAGCAATTTCGAGGCAACAGATGGATGAAA
Source organism: Vicia faba (assembly GCA_948472305.1). NCBI lineage: Eukaryota > Viridiplantae > Streptophyta > Magnoliopsida > Fabales > Fabaceae > Vicia > Vicia faba. Next base: position 475,639,377 of record OX451739.1, read on the forward strand.
GCAACCATGACATGGTGCAAATGTTGGCCCAAACTCTAATTACAGTATTGAACTCTCTAATACAAAATACTACTCAGTTAGACCAACAAATGACATCACAAATGACGCGCATGACTGGATGTTTTGGGGTTCCCCAACCTATTCGACAACCCCAGAGGGCTCCTATGAGAGAGGATCAAGGTGTAGTCTTAGAAGAAGATGTAACTATTAACCAAAATTCACAATTCGATAGGAGGAACCTCAGAGTAGAAGTCGAACAACCTAGGGTCGAAATACCCAGACTTCCCCCACAGATCCTTAGAGATGGTGATTAAGGTGTAATGATGGTAAATAGGAATCAAAATGCTGATGAACTGATACAGCTAGTTCGACACCATAATTATGGCACAGAAAATAATCTGATAGCCATGATCGAAAGGATCATGATACAAAATGGAATGAACGTTGGCTTTCGTAGGCCAAATTTTACATCCCCAGTGTCAAAATATATCTTGCAAACAGATTTACCCCCTAGATGGAAAGTTCCAAAGTTCACTAAGTTTTCAGGGGATACGACGGAATCAACTGTCGAACATATAGCGAGATATTTGATAGAAGCTAGGGAAATATCAAATAATGAGAGCCTTAGGATTAAATATTTCCCAAGTTCTCTAACAAAAAACGCTTTTACTTGGTTCACCACCCTCCCAGCCAATTCGATCCACAATTGGAATCAATTGGAGAGATTGTTCCATGAACAATTTTACATGGGGAAAACCAAAATAAGTCTGAAAGAACTGGCAAGCATGAAAAGAAGATTCATCGAGCCAATAGACAAATATCTAAATAGGTTTTGACTGCTCAAAGCCATATGCTTTACACAAGTGCCTGAGGATGAATTGGTCGAAATGGCTACAGGGGACCTAGACTATTCTATTAGGAAGAAATTAGATACCCACTATCTGAGGGACATGGCCCAATTGGCCGATAGAGTTCAACAGGTAGAACGTCTTAAAATTGAAAAAGCAAAGGCAACTAAGACTCATCGGCGAGAAAAGGTAGCCTATGTTGAAATGGATGATGATGATGATCCAGAGATATCTAGTAATCCTACAACTGTCGAAGAGAGCGAAATAGATTTAGCAGAGTTAAAACATGGGCCTTCATACTCTTGTAGAGTGTTACTGCCCGCGGATGGGAAGAATCCTACTGAGTCTGAAAAGAACAGCGATAGATTCCCAAAGAAAACATATAGTTACGACGTCACAAAATGTGATGAGATATTCGACTTATTAGTAAAAGATGGTCAAATGATAGTGCCCCCAGGGGAAAAAATTCCTCCTTTAGAACAAAGAAAGAAAAGAGGTTTTTGTAAGTATCATAATTTTTGGATCATAAAACTTCACAATGTTTTCTTTTCAGGGATCTCGTTTAAGGAGCGATCAAAGAAGGCATACTCAAATTTGCTGACAAACCCCAAATGAAAATTGATGCAGACCCATTAAGAGTTGATGCCCATTATGCTGAACCAGCAGGCATCAACATGGTCGAAACTTCCGAAGACTTCGTCAATATGCTGGTCTTTGGTAGTTTTACTGGGAACTTCTCCAGAAAGACTGCAAAAGCGGTTAGAAAGGCCACTAAAGGCCTAACCAAAAAATCTACTGAAGGCCTAAACAAAGGAGTTGTTGAAGACTCAAGCAAAAGGACTACTGTAAGTTCTTATGTGGCTGCCGTCAAGGGTTCGACAGAGGACCTTGGGGCCAAAATGCAAAAAAAGAATCTCATTGCCAAGAGCAACGTAGAAGTCAACATGGTCGAAGTATCTGAGCCAAAGGCTTCAGAGGAAGCCATTAGACAAGAGGAAGTGAATAAAACTGCATTTTCGAAAGAAAATGAGAATTTGGATGACTTTCTACAATGATGCCAGAAGAAGAAGTCTGAAGTTATGTTGTGTCCAAGATGCAGCTCCATCTTCGACAAAAAGGCTGCATAACACATACAGGGCATAATGGTAATGAAAGATAAAAGGGCCACCAATGGCCAACCCCACATGGTTTCTGAAGTTATATACGATCCCAGAAGAGGACTGATGAACAAGGTGAAGAGGCCATCAACTTTCAGGCCTCCAACAAATGTCCTCGTGGACACTTGGCTAAAGACAACAAACAAGAAAAGGCCAGGTGAAGAGAAATGGCGAAAATTCTATGTGCCAAGAGGGTCATCCCTGGCATATAGGAAAGAGTCTCAAACTACGACTACAAACAAAGTGGCTCACGTGTCGAGCAACTATAAGGGGAAGAACCCCATGTCTCGCTCCCAGTAGAGAAGATTCCAAAGACGGCGAAAAGCCGAAAGAGATGCTACATAAGAGCCTCAACCAGAGTCAAGCACCAACGTGCCACAAAGAATGGACAAAGGCAAACAATGAAAGCCTTTAGAAAGGAAACCAATTGCCAGAAGATTGGAGTGGCTAGATCGAGGTGAATCAGATGACGAAGGTAACTCTGAATCTGATGCTACTTTAGACATTATGGTAAATGTAGTATCAATGCTACCCAGAGAATACGACCGCCAGGTCGAAGTCGAGGAGACCGACTGGGAAGTCGAACAAGAAATGGCCAAACATAGACCAATGTGTTATTATGTGATGAAAAATGGTTGCATCAAAGAGAAAAATGCATTCTTCTAGCCACCTACGGAGGCAATGAAAAATCACCTAAAACCCTTGTTCATAAGAGCAAAGATAGGGGAAATAACAATCAACAAAATTTTGGTTGATTGTGGAGCTAAAATAAATATAATTCCCCAATCTATGCTAAGGAAAATGGACAAAGGAGATGGAGATATCAAACCCCACAACATGGTTCTGTCGAACTATGAGGGAGGTATTGGAACTACTATGGGGGTGATACAATTAGACCTTAAGTTGGGAACAATACTTCGACCAACTATGTGCATGGTCATTTCAGTGAAGCCCAACTACAATCTACTCTTAGGTAGAGAGTGGATACATGGCATAGGTGCAGTGCCATCTTCGATGCATCAACGGGTCACGATTTGGCGCCCTAAAGGCATTGTAGAGAATATAGAAGCCGGCCAAAGTTATTACTTGGGTGAAGTTAATAACGTTGGAAAAAATAGCTTCGACAGAAACTTGGCTCATATAGGGCCATGCAATCCTCCTGAGTTCGATTTGGCACCAGCACCAAATGCCTTTTGCTCCCTCTACCTACATTCCGACCATGGTTTCCAGTGGGATAGAGAAGACTTATCAAACATTGACTATGGAGGAGTTGATGACATACGGCCAACTGGATGAGGAAGTGAATTTGGTGATGATGACTGAATCATAAGCCTTACAAAAGATTTCATCATATGTAGCCGAAAGTAGAATGATAGCGGCCTTAGAGGCTGAAGTCAAATACATGGCTATTGAAGCCAATGAACAAGTATTTCTTCCATAGGGTCCTGGGAAGGACTTTGATCTGGAACCACCTGACGCTAAGGAGGAAAAAATGCAAAACCAGAGGCTAGATGTTATTTATGATGATGAGCCTTTGGGTTTTGAAAAGGATCCGTTAGAAAACAATCTTAAAATGCTAGCACAAGATCCTTTAGAAGAAATAGATCTGGGCAAAGGATTGGCGAGAAGGCCAACATACATTAGCACGAAGATGGATCCAGAGCTCAGGATCAAAATAATCCAATTGTTAAAGGAATTCAAAGACTACTTCGCATGGGATTATGATGAAATACCTGGTCTCGACATGGAAGTGGTAGAGCTTCAACTACCAATAAGACCTGGGAAAAAGCATGTCAAGCAAACTCCAAGGCGTTTTGCACCAGAGGTCTTGTGTAAGATTAAGACGGAAGTTGAAAGACTGCTGAGATGCAAGTTCATCCGAACAACCAGGTATGTCGAATGGATTGCAAATATAGTACCTGTTATAAAGAAAAATGGTACCTTAAGGGTGTGCAGCGATTTTAGAGATTTAAACGCTGTAACGCCCAAAGATGAATATCCAATGCCAGTGGTGGAAATGCTTGTTGATTATGCCACTGGCTTCAAATACATGAGTATGCTTCATGGATACTCAGGGTATAATCAAATTTTAATTGCTGAAGAGGACGTGTCAAAAACAGCCTTTCGATGCCCTGGAGCTTTAGGCACTTACGAATGGGTAGTGATGCCTTTTGGCCTAAAAAATGCAGGGGCAACATATCAAAGAGCAATGACCTCAATCTTCCATGATTTCATCGTCACTTTTATGCAGATTTATATTGATGATATTGTTGTTAAATCTGTTTCAGGGAAGAATCATATAGACCATCTTCGACAATCCTTCAAAAGGATGAGACGATATGGTCTGAAAATGAATCCTCTAAAATGTGGTTTCGGCGTAAAAGCATGGGATTTCTTGGGCTTTGTGGTCCACAAGAAGGGAATTGAAGTAAACCAGAACAAGACCAAAGCCATTTTGGAAGCGAAAGCTCCAACTAACAAGAAGGAGTTGCAATCTCTACTTGGTAAGATAAATTTCCTGAGGAGATTTATTTCCAACTTAAGTGGGAAAACGCAAGCCTTCTCACCACTACTTCGACTCAACAAAGGAGGCTTCGAGTGGGGGAAAGAACAACAAGAGGCTTTCGATAAGATCAAAGAGTACCTCGCCAAACCATCCATTATGGCACCTCCTTGTAGGAATAGAAGTATGAGATTGTACATAGCTGCATCCAATAAAACTTTAGGAAACATGTTAGCTCAAGAGGATGAGAATGGTGTCGAAAGACCTATTTATTACCTCAATAGAGTTTTAAACGATGCAGAAACTAGATATAGCAAAGTTGAAAAACTATGTTTATGTATTTACTTCTCATGTACAAATCTCAAGCAATATATTAAACCAGTTAATGTTTTTGTTTCGTCTCATTTTGATGTTTTCAAATATATGTTGTCGAAACCCATCTTGCACAGTCGAATTGGCAAATGGGCACTTGCATTAACTGAGTATTCATTAACTTGTATGCCTCTTAAGGCTGTAAAAGGTCAAGTGGTAGCAGATTTTATAGTTGACCACTCAATAAATGAGGAATCAATCAACTACTTAGAGATCGAGCCTTGGAAGTTATACTTCGACGGTTCTAGTCATAAAGACGGAACTGGGGTAGGGGTTCTAATTATTTCTCGAAACAAAACTCCAACAACATACAAGTACAAGATTGAAGGTTCTTGTTTGAACAATGAGGCTGAATACGAAGCTCTAATCGTAGGCCTTGAAATATTGTTAGAATTGGGGGCAACGCGATTCGAAATAACGGGAGACTCAGAGTTAGTTATAAAACAAGTTACAAAAGAATATAAATGCATAAGAGAAAATCTTATCATGTATTTTGTAATAGTCAATCGTTTGTTGAAAAACTTTGAAAAGATCAACATCCGATATATACCAAGAATGGAGAATCAAGTAGCTAATGACTTAGCACAGATTACATTCGGGTACAAAATTTCGAAAGAGAAATTACAACAGGTAATCGAAGTTAGAGGAAGAGTGACATTGACCAAGTTGTCTCCAAGAGATTTGAAAACAACAAAGTTGGGGTAAGCTGATCACGAAAACTTCGAAATTTCGTTCATAGATAATCTAACAGAACAAGATTGGAGAAAGCCTATAGTGGATTATTTGCAAAATCCCGTAGCTTCGACAGAATAAAAGATAAAGTATAGGGTGATGAGTTATACCCTAATGGGAAACGAGTTATTAAAAAGACGTCTGAAGGGGTGCTATTAAAATGCTTAAACGAAACAGAGGCATACATAGCCCTTTCAACTACACATGCTGGGGCATGTAGAGCACACCAAGTGGGCCATAAAATGAAATGGTTATTGTTTCCACAAGGGCTATATTGGCCCATTATGTTGAAAGATTGTGTTGAGTTTGCAAAAGGATGTCAGGAATGTCAAGTACATACAAGTATCCAACACGTACCTGCAAGCGAACTTCACTCAATTGTGAAACCTTGGCCTTTTAGAGGATGGGCTTTGGATCTTATTAGAGAGATTCGACCAGCGTCATCTAAAATCCAGAAGTACATCTTGGTGGGCATTGATTATTTTACTAAGTGGATTGAAGCAATTCCTTTAGTCAATGTAGACTAGGAAAATGTCATTGAATTCATTCAAAAGCACATTATATACAGGTTTGGAATCCCTGAGACAATAACAACTGATCAAGGGCCAGTCTTTATTGGTTGAAAAATGCAAGAGTTCGCTACAAAAATGGGGTTCAAATTATTAACATCTACGCCTTATTATGAACAAGCCAATGGTCAAGTCGAAGTGGCAAATAAGGTAATAATCAGCTTAATAAAGAATCATGTAGGAAAGAAGCCAAAAAATTGGCACAAGACCTTAGATCAAATTTTATGGGCTTGTCGAATGTCTCCTAAGGAAGCTACTGGAATAACGCCTTTTCGACTAACTTACGGCCATGATGCAGTATTTCCAGTAGAAATCTGTCTACAGTCAACAAGAATTCAGAAACATCAAGACAACCCTTTTGAAGTTTATTGGAATATGATGTTAGACGAATTGATTGATTTGGATGAAGAAAGATTGAGAGATTTGGATCTCTTAAGGTCACAAAAGAGGATAGTGGAAAGATCTTACAATAAAAGAGTAAAACCCAAGGCATTCATTCCTGAAGACCTGGTGTGGAAAGTAATCCTCCCAATGGATCGAAAGGATAGAAATGTGGGAAAATGGTCTCCTAAATGGGAAGGACCTTTTAAGATCATCCAAACGTTATTTGGTGGCGCATACGAGGTCGAGGAGTTAAATGAAGACCAAAGGCTCTTGAGAGTAAATGTTAAATACTTAAAAAAGTATAGACCTGCACTTCAAGAACTTAGAGTAACTAATACTTGATCTTAATCAAGTTAAAAATCCAAGATGGAAAATATATTATAAAATGGCGGAAAGTCATTAAAGAATATATAAGCATACAATGAGAAAATAAAGTCGAAATCAAAATGGGAGGTTGGCCTTGATTTGGAGGTATTTTATCTTCTACAGCTCCAAGTGTCTTTCACACAGGGATTTTGACTGATGAAGAGCCTCGATCTTGACATCCAATGCTTGGGCTCGTTCGGCATATGCTAATCCTTCGTTAAGTTCCTCTTGACTCTCTGGATCAGTGCTGACAGCGAGAAGTTCTTCCTTTCGTTTATTGTTGGCAGCAATCTTGGCTTCTAACTCTCTGATCTGAGCCTTCATACTGGTTGTATTTTGATCAAGTTCTTCTACTTCTTTATGCCTAGCTTCTTGCGCCTTCGACAGATCCTTTAGCTTCAAAGCTGATTCAGCAGCAGCACCCCAGGTAGCAGTTACATGGCTATTGGCCTCCTCAATTTCACGAGTAAGAGTCCTTCGAGGATTGTAGTCAGTTGAAACCTGATCGATGATGGGAATTAGATCCAAGATAACACTGTCAATGTCAGGCGAAGCAGCAAGAAGGTCGACAGCTCTTAAAGTAGTCTTCAAAAAGGAAGGAGCTGTAGGTTCTCCCTCTAAGGTCAGCATTAAATCTCTTTTGAAAAGTTGTGCCTTAACCTTTTGAAGTGCTTCTTCAAGAGGAGATGTTGAAGTGAATTTGCCAGACGCAGTCGAAACACTCTAATCATAAGAACTTTCTCTACCCTCAAGGATGGCAGTCAAGTAGCCAAGAGGATTTTTCCGCTTCAGCAATGCCAAATCTTCCTTGGTATGAGACTCTGTCGAAGTAACCCTCTCGTTTACAATACGAGCCACATTGGCTTCGGCAGGCATCTGCACAGGGACATCTTCAACACTCAGAGTTTCCTGATCCCCCTGTGAGGTCTTCTCTCTCATCAGTCGCCGGAATATCTTCATTCTGATTACCTTTTATTGGCGTGTTTTCCTTCTCTGTTTCGATCACATCGTCAGCAACCTCCTCTTCCCCATCCTTCTGTTCATCATCATTAGCTTGTGGAGTCCCAGGATTCACATGCTTTTCACTAGGAACTTCTTCATTAGGCTTCCCAACGGCTTCATGCCCAGAAGTTTGGTTCACTTTTCTAGCAGAACTCACAAAAGATCCTTTTGCCAAAGAAGGCTTGTAAGTAGGATCACCCTCACTGTTTATTAAGGTGACAGATTCTTCTACAAGGTTCTATTTTGAAGTACCAGCAGTGTCCTGTAGATTACAAGATGGCTATCAGAACTATTGAAAAAATAAAATGAAGTCGAAGTCAGTAAACGGTCGTGAGGGGTCAAAGTAATTACCTTAGGCGGAATTTCAGCGCCAGGACTTGAGTTGTCGGTCTCACTAGGATTGTTTAACCTAACAGTTATCTCCTGCTCCGTTGGTTCTCTGAAGACGACAGGAGGAGGTATCGACCCAATGACTTTAACCTTGACCTTGGTTTTTGGATGAGGCTTAAAAATAGGGGCTGATTTCTTTAACTTTTGTCTTTTTAGGGGGACATGAGGAGATTCTTCCTCTTCATCACTGGAAATTTCAATTTCTTGAACTTTCCTTTTCTGCGGATTCATTTCAAATGCCCGGAAAGAAAGGAGTCGAAGGCCTTAGCTTCAAAAGTAATATGTCAGAAAGAAAGATATAACAGCAGAAAGTGTTTACCTTGGGTGAAGGTTTCACATAAGGGTCTCCTTCTTTTGCGCTTTCAGTGACTTTCTTGATGACGGTCCTCTTGACCTCTAGAAAATGAACAAAGATAAATTAGGTGTCGAATAATTAGATTGAAGACGATAAAGACATTTGCTTTGAGAAAGAAGATTACCCTTTTTATCTTGTCAGAGACTAGCAAAAACTCCTCTTGAAGGTGACAGCGAAGTCTTTTTCATCGAAAAATTCTTCGTTATAATACTGCTTCCACCAGTCCTCAAAAACAGGCGAACACAGGAAATTGAGATTGAAGTCGAACATAGTTAGTAAAGTTAGACCAACGTACCTAACAATATTCTTGGTAGCAGCATCCTCTGAGTAGTCTGCATTGTAAAACAGCAGAAGCTTTTCTCGAGAGTAGATTGGTGAAGGGAGCATCTGGATAATACCAAATTGTCAAGAGACAAGATTCAGTTGATAAGTAATTAAGCTAAGTTGATTCTTTGAACTCTTGAATCTCATAGGCATGATTCTTGGTCGAAGAAACGACTCCTAGATAGCTACATATTCATCCACATGGTCATCTTCGTCAGACGAGGGATATGGTCGAATGAACCATTCTGGGCCATTCTTTCTACTAGCAAAGGGATCCATGGTCATAAAAAATTCCTTCCGCTTTGCAAACATCATTACAAAGCTGGTAAACGCCTTTTGGAATTGTTGACCTTCTTCAGTTGGATTCAACAGGACTAGTCTAGTCCCTTCGATCCTTTTATTCAGGACCTCTGGAGCCCTCTCATTAATCTTATTCTTCTGCGAAAGAAAAGATTCAAAAGTGGCATTTAGCCAAAGTTGCAGAAGTCAAAAGGGGCCGGAAAGGAGTAAACTCGCCTTGTCTCCAATAACCTTAAGTTGAGTCACACCATTGCTGATGGACTCATACAGGTTGGCTAGAATCAACTCAGCCAGACAAAGAGGTTTGCCATGGTGAAGTTGTGTTGCAAGAGTAAGCATTTTCTTAGTCACTTGAAGTGACTTAGTGCAAAAAAACAAAACGAGATAACCACAAATCCAGAAAAGCTATGTGTTCCACTTCAGAGAACGTGGTACTCGATTTGTCGTGGAAATTATTGATGAATATGGTATACATGGGCTTCGTGGCTGAAAACCTGATAGAATCTTCATACAGATCCTCAGGGTCGAAGTAGTCACCCGTTGGTCGAAGACCAGTAATGGCGGCTATATCGAAGAGGGTTGGAGTTACCATTCCACAAGGCAAATGGAAGGTAAAATGTGTGTTGTCCCAGAATACAATGAAGACACCAGCATGAGAGGGAAATAAGCTAACCCAGTCTTCAACAGCATGATCAAGTCATAGATCCCCATATCTTTCCAGATTTGGGCTTGTAAATTTTCCATCTTTCTCATCCATTCTGAGTATTCTGAAGTAATATTAGGGCAAAATTGAAAGATCATATTGCCTTTGCTCATGAACTGAAGGTTAATATCTTCCTTCGTCTGAGAATGTTGCTGGTTGGCAGGAGTTGCATCTTCAGGATCATTCCTGAGTTTCTTTGCATAACCTATAGGCCTGAGCCTAGGATGAGTTGGGAAGAAGTTTTTATTTTGTTTTGGATTCTCAAAACATGTAGATAATGGGCCAGACATATCATACATCTACCCAGAATACCTAACATGGATAAGCAACTGGGAGTCATAAGCATCACGCCACTCTTTGGCCATGGGTTAAGATACGACCCTTCGTTCCCCAGTCGAAACAGGTACAGGGTTGGTGGAGAAAACCTCTGATTGTCTTTGGAGATCAGAAACGTTCTTAGTTTTTGGATTGGAGCATTGGAAAGGAAATTCATGGCTAAAAGTAATAGTGAAAGAGCGAAGAAGATTAAGTTGTTAAGGTTTTTTTATTTGCAAGGAAGTGAAGAATACTAGGAGTTGTAAAAGGATCCCCAAAAGAGGATTCGTCTATTTATAGTGTTCAGGAGGGAGTGTTTTTCCCCAAGACCACTTAATGCTGCAGAGTTAAGATTCTGAATACATCTTATGCAACATATCTTAGGAACATTAGTACAAGAGGTTATGATCGTGACTTTGCAGTTAAATTTTGGAGGCCTTCTAAAGTTTACTTTTGTGAGTTACAAGTTCTAAAGATTATGAAGACAAGGTTTTGCTGAACAAGTTCTAATGGTCTAAAGAAAAGCAAGTTCTTACAACCAAGTGTTGAAGACTCTGAATATGAGGTTCTGATAGGACAAGTTCTGAAAACTCCAAGACTTAGGTTCTAAGACTTAAGAGTGATTCTTCTACAACAAGCTTCAACATTTAAATTATCTGAAGCCTCTGAAGTTAAGAAGAAGTTCAAAATGGTTAACATGTGATGGTGTATAAAAGGTGCATAAAGTGTATGTCACATCTACTCTTCTAGAGTGGCGTAAGGACAGTCCTTTTGTACTGTATTGTAAACCACTCAAATTGTGACCATTGGGAGCAAATAGATGGCTTTATAATTACCTTATTTCTTTAACGGATCTCTATTTACAAGCTTATTAGAAAAACATTATTTAGAGAAAAGGTGGAAAGATAACATTGAAAAAGGACATGCTATGGAAAATATTATTTTATACTGTCTAAACTCTTACACCTTTTTCTATCTGTTGAAAACTAACCGTTGGTGCAGGTAAATCCTTTTTTATCCTCACAACATCTCTCTCTCTCTCTCTCTCTCTCTCTCTCTCTCTCAAGGCTATAAAAGAAGATTAAATATTTTAAGAAAGCTTCCCTTGGCCAAATAGAGCTTCATTATGTGAAAGGAAAGCAGTGGATGCTGAAGATGTTAAAGCGGTAATGTTACACATTCTGAAGACAACCACTGAAGAGAGAAAAGAAAGAATAAGAGAAATAAGATTTCAACAAGATGTTATTCAACTAATCATCTTATACATCTTAGATAAAAAAGAAAAAGCAAGGAGTTATTGTTCGTAACTGGATCAATGAATAAGAAGACTACAAGATGTTATACTAACTATCATCATATACATCTTGGTAGACCTCAGAAGAAGCAAAGAGTTGTTGCTCGGAACTTTCTCAACAAGAAGATTAAGAAGAAGAAGAACACTACAAGATGCTACTCAACTTTTGATCATATACATCTTTGCAGAACAATGTAATGAACACAAGAGTTGATACTCGTATTATGTATTAGTTTTGATCTCTCCATGTAAATTGTTTTAACACAAGAGTTGTTGCTCGGAGTTGTGTTAAACAATATGTGCTCAAATCACTTGCGTAATATTCTTAGAAGAAACAATCATGTAAACACAAGATCCTATCAACTGTTGTTGATTGATTCCTTGAGTGACCTTGTGAAGTTCCGATCTCAAGAAGATAGTGGCTACGATCATTATAGGAAATCCTAACAGGAGATCTTAAGTGATCAGATTCCGTTGGATCAATGATTGTTATATCCATTAAATTAGATCACTGCACATATCATTGAAATGTTCCTTGAGTGAATTTGTTGAGGTCTAGTCTCAAGAAGACAATGGTTATGGTCATTGTTGGAAATCCTAACAGGAGATCTTAAGTTATCAGATTTTTTAGGGTCAATGATTGTCATATCCGTTAAATCGGATCACCGAACAAATCATTGAAAGGTTCCTTGAGTGGACTTGTGAAGGTCTAATATATAGAAGATAATGGCTGCAATTATTATGGGAAATCCTGATAGGAGATCTTAAGTGATCAGATTCTATTGGGTAAATGGTTGTTATATCCGTTAAATCGATCACTAAACATATCATTGGAAGGTTCCTTGAGTGACTGTGTGGAAGTTTGATCTCAAGAAGACAATAGTTGTAGTCATTGTGGAAATACTTAAAAGAGACCAAGTTGGTTAGATCTTCTTGGGTCAATGATAGTCATGTCTTAAAGGGGACCGAATGAAGGTCAGACTCTTGTGAGATCACTGATAGATATCATTGTGGAGAAAATCCTATTGGATAACCTGGTTGGTCAGATTCCTAATAGAGGTTAATGAATGTTATATATGTTAAGATTAATTCACTTAACGTGTCATTGATTGTTAATCACCAGAGGTTGCCCGTGCACTTGTAATCAGTTTGGTTATAGTGGATTAAGTTATTGGATAAGGCGAAATCATCCTTGAAGGGGTGGACAGGAGTAGCCTAGTTAATGGTGAACCTGGATAACCGAATGTGTCTCCTTATCTTTATTGCCTTTTATATTCCTTAACAGTTAAATCAAATATTTTCTAAAGGGGAATATTTTCTATAAACACAATTCAAACCCCCCTTCCTTATGCTTTATCTACCTTCAATTGGTATCAGAGTCTGACTTTATTATTGATTTTTTATTCAAACACTTAACCGTGTAGAGAGATTCAACAAGAGAAAACTATGAATGTTATAGATTGAAATAAATGAAAGAGAGATCCTTTCAAACCTTCAACTTCATCAAAAAAAGGCATTATGATTCTAGTAAACAACTTAGAATTATAAAGATGCTTCTGAAGATATGCTGCCAACCATCAGATG